>JBAMBJ010001379.1:0-165248 GCA_037043495.1 Drosophila recens | reverse complement strand
TTTCACAAGTCAAATTATTGACTTCAAAACTTTTCATAAAATGTTTATTATTTAATAATTTCAATTTTAAAACATTATAATTTTAAATGTTATAATTTTAAATATATAATAACACGGGCAATGCCGGGCTAAGCCGGCAACTGCACTCATACATATGCATGTTTTTATGTACGAATTTAAGCGAGACAATTTTAAACCCCAGTCGAGCACTCTTGAGCGCCAGCTACAGGACTCGGAGATTTATGTCCTGCTGCTGGTCATCTGTAACTTAAAATATGCGACGCCGTTGACATGAATCTCTCTAAGCTACCACCGGTCGTTAATGCCAAGCCAAAAATCTGCAGCTGCTTGTAGGATCTTTGCATAATGGACTTTAATGGCATAGGCAAACGACAGAGTGAGGGAATATTTACAAAAAAAAATAAAAAAATGCTTCCTTGCTGTCGTTGTTTCGGATCTCATCATCAGTGGGCAACAATTGTCAACGTCTTCGCTTGGCAGTACCTCCACTTGTTCCGGAGGCAGCTTTGCGTTTTCCAGTTGTCTTTTGAGGTGGCTTATCATCCTCGTACTCATCCCCGTAATCATCTTCCTGCTTGCCAGTGCGCACTTCGCGATTCACTTTGTAGGCGGCGCTCATGCGCTTGATGTTCTCCTTGTGAACAATGTCGTGATTGACAATGCGATGCGGATAGTCCACGCCCAACACACAGCCGTAATCCCGCTGGGCACTTAGCGTTGCCTTCCACGGCTCAAAGATGCAATTGGCTGGATATTTGGCCAACTCTGGCACATATTTCCTTATGTATGCGCCCGTTGGATCCGTTTTCTTGCCAAATGCAACCGGGCTATAGACACGGAAATATTGGTGAAAGAATGCCGAGGCTGACAGCCACATCCAGTTGCCTGCATTGAGCGCCCAATCCTGGTCGAGCAACAGCTGCTCGAACACACGCTGTCCCTCCTCCCAGCTGATCCAGAGATCGCCTCGAGTGAGAAAACAGGCAACCGCATGGCGTGCCAAATGATGTATCCAACCCTCTTGACGCAGCTGTCGCATAATGGCATCAATAAAGGGATATCCAGTGCGTCCGTGCGTCCATGCCTCAAGGTGCTCCGGCTGCTCCTTCCAAGCGATTTGCATGCAATACGCATTGCCCAGCATGCGATCAAAGTTGGGCTCCGCTGCGCCCACCGTATAATAGAACTCCCGCCACAGCAACTGGCCAACAAGTGACACTGGTGGCTTCGAGTGCTTCGGCTGACGTGCCAGAATCTCCCGAAGTCGTTCGTAGAGCAGACGCGCACTCAAACAGCCGAATTTCAGATACGGACTGAGCACGGTTGTGCTGGGCTCCAGCGAATTCGGTGCCGTCTTGGGCTTCTCGAAGTTGGCCACCCAACGCTCGTCCCTTAACGAATCCTCCAGTCGACGCAGTGCCTCCGTTTCACCTGTTTAAATCACATTTATATATTTCGGATAAAGGAATCCAACTTGATCCTGACTTACCACCCGGAAACTTGTTGATGCCCAGTTCCTCGGGTCGCTTCACCAGCTGCTCCAGCGTAGGGCAATCATACACCTGTGAATCTGCTGTTTCGAGCGCATCTTCTACGGGCTGCATTCCGTGCGGCAGTTTCTCCGGCTTGGCCAAGACCTTGGGCACTTTGAGCTTGTCCACAATGCCCAAAAACTTCTGGTAGGTGATGGGTGCCTTGCCCAAGTTCCTGGCGATGACCAGCTCTGGATTGTAAATGGTGTGCGAGCAGTGTGTGTCCACCTTCACACCTCGCTCCGCAGCCAGTTTCTGCACAGCCGCGTCGCGTTTCACGGCGTAGGGCTCAATGTCCGTTTCGTAGGTTAGCAGCTGCACGTGCCAGCGCTCAAAGAGCTGCGGGAAGACATCCACGGGATTGCCGCGCACCACGTACAGACGGGAGTTGAGCTCGCGCAGCTGCTGATCCAAATCCGAGAGCGTTTGCTGCAGAAAGCGCCAGCGATTCGCGCCCACCTGCATCCAGTCCAGAATGCCAGGATCCAATATGAAAACGGGACGAACGTGGAACTTTTTGGCAGCTGCGCGGGCCACATCGAATACCTGTGCCAGTGCGGGATTGTCGTGAACGCGCAGTCCCTTGCGAAACCAGTGCACAAGTGTGTGTCGTTCAGCAGTCATCTGATCTTAATTTAATATTTACTTTCACTGAAAATATGCTTTTTACGGTTTAAAAAACAACAACGACCGCCTGATTGTGCCGATGGGGCTGCCAACTCGTTTACAGGTCTGCACAAAATCATGAAGCAATAACAGAAGGAGGTCTCGTCGGCTGCCAAATCGTTCGGTTTTTGTCCCTTAATGCTTCAGTGCATGCTTGCTTGTTGACGTGAAAGTTTGTGTGCGGACGAATTTTTTCCCAAACTTTAACCCTTGTGCAAATGAAAAATGAGTTATTGCAATTTTTGCCGCAAGCACGTGCAAAATTAAAATTTATTTTAGAATTAAGAACCTAAACAAAAAAAAATATGTGTACAAAAACAACGCTTAATTTCCAATTCAAAATTATTAAAAATTAAATTATAAAAAAAAATTCAATTCATTTTATTACATAGGCAACTTTAAACCCCATGCACCATCTAAGGGTTAATCAACGCACTCTATTGTCGTCTCACTCACACTCACTACGATGAGCCTTTTCACTCGCACTTATTGTTAGTATAGACAAGGGACAGCTTTTTGCCGACGAGACCTCCTTCTGTTATTGCTTCATGCACAAAATACCAATTGGTATTTGGTATTTGGAATTCAGTATTTTGGTGCACATGCACCGGTCGGTAATAATCTTTTTTTATACAATACATAAAAATATATATAAATAAACCAAATGTTGGCGTTTAATTTAACAAAATAACAAGTAATAATAGACAATAGTGACTACAGTTGCCCACATTGAACGAAATCAAATCAAGGACACAATGGATTTGCTCGATTCCATACTAAACTCGATGGATGCTCCGCCAGCCACAAACGAACAGCAAAAGACGCTCATCAAAAAGCAGCGGGAAATGATGGAGCGCATGCAGAACAAGCAGAAGGAGGAGCTGCTGCGATTTCGCAAGTACGTCGAGGAGCGAATGGGCCGCTTTGCCAAGGACGATCGCACGTGCATTGAGTTCCAGCCACTGGACAAGGTGCATCGATCGGTCATCCATGAGATCGCAGAGAACGGCGGCTTCATAGCCATGAGCTTTGGCCGCGAGGACGAGGACCGCCACTCGGTGGTCTACAAAAAGGAGCACCCGCCCAGCGAGGACGAAGTGACGGCGCGTCGCAACGGCGAGGGATGGAACAAGGACATAGCCAAAGAATACTCCGAGCGACGAAGAGAACGCTTGGCCCAAGAGCAAAGTGATAAGCTGGCGACCAGCTCCGAAGTCGGATCCTCGGCCAGCACCAGCACGGACAGCGCATCCGCATCCGCTGAGATAAAACCGAGCTCCAACTATAAAGCAAAATATGCTCACCTTATAGGGGAATCGGCGGCGTTGCAAGCGGCGCGCAAAACAGAGACTAACCAAAGCTACGGATTTGTGCCCAGCAAGAACAAAAAGGACATGCGCTCCATCGAACAGACGCTGGCCGACATTCAGGCCAAGAAGCGCTTGAAACTACAGCAACAACAGCAGCAGGAGCAGGAGCAGCAGGAACAATTGGAGGCGGAACAGGCGGACACCGAGGCTGTTCCCGCTGATGAGCAGCAATAAAACAACGTCTTCTGTGAAAAATGAAATTAGTAATAAGAATATGTATGAATATGAATATGAGTATGATTTGTTAAATTCCAAGTTAATCAGCAGATTGCTTCAAATGTTTTGACCACACACAACAGACTGAAAGTGCATGCATATGTTGTATCTGAAAGCAATTCAAATTGTTGGCCAGTTGAACGCATTAACTGCGATTGATTAGATCAAATTATAATATCAACTGCAGTGTTCAATTAGCAATTTCTATTTATATAATAATAAAACTAAATTTGTAGTCAATAGCAACAAAAGAATCAGTAGTGGGATTCCGGTAAACGTTTTTGATTTGTTTTTGATTTCGCAGTCAGCTGTTCACAGCTGCTCTATTCGAAATTTTCAGTGTGCCCAGAGCAAACCAGGGAAATGTGGTCTTACTAATTGATTTCGAAAAATCAGCTCTGAGACTGATTTCGTTTTCATTCTGATTTGGTTTCGAACAGCTGTGTGACAGTTGGTGATTGTTTGCATTGTAAATCTACGAATATTCAATAAAAATATATTCGATGAGCAAACTTTCGTTTAATAATAATAATAAATTTCCTTTTCTGGCATTTTGTGCAATTACGCCCTTTTTTTGTATACTTTTTAGTTGTCAATCAGTTGTTCGCCCAGGCTGTCAGCTGTTCACGAAATCAAAAAATAATCAGTGTGCAAAAAGGGTCGTTCCGTCAACTGATTTAGATTTGGTTAAAAATAATCAAAAACAAATCAAAAACGTTTACCGGAATCCCACTAGTATTGTTTATTTAACAATAGTTCTTGGGACTAAAAATGGCCAAAAGAGTGCTGGTAAACGCAAAACCATTGAATATGGTAACACTCCCGAAGACTGACCTTTTTAGAAGAAGAAGACAAGCTGACTCCACGTGCTCGCGGTCCGAGCTCAGCGTTTGCAAGAATTTAATTATATTGCTTAAATTTATTAAACTACTTTCAATTTTAAACATGGGTTGATTGTTTCAACGGCCAGGTTACCAGGAACCTGAAAGTGACAAATATTTATGTAAGTACGCATGAATGAAACTGCTGCCTAAAAGTTTATTTTACGGGATGATAATTTGATGGGGACATCTGAAGAGTCTGTGATTTGTCCAATTTGATAGTAGAACTGAAAATACTTCAAATATCTATATATTTTTAATAGTGCTGTTTGAATTGCTAATCATTAGTTTAAATTTTATTGCAGGTAATGATCGATGATTATGTGGAAGCTTCTGCGGAGAAGAGATCAAAGTCGGTAAGTAAATTAACGCACATTTATACGATTTAACCCAACTTTAATGATGACCATTTTGATGGGGACATCTGATGTCTGTGATTTGTCCATTTTGATAGTAGACCTGAGTATATCCTGGAAATAATTTTATTTATTATGTTTTTATTTTAATTACTAATTGTTAGTTTTTACTTTTATTTTAGATAATGATCGTTCATTAGACGGAAATATCTTTAGCAAACAAATCAAAGTCGGTAAGTTTATTGCATCCATTTATATGTTCTTTTTTAACTTTAATGATGATAAATTTGATAGGGACATCTGATGTCTATGATGTCTGTCCAATTTGATAGTAGACCTGAAAAAACCTTGAAAAACTATTATTCACTATGATCTTTTATTTGTGTGAATTATCGTCAGCGAAGAATTTAAAGTCGGTAAGTTCATTAACTCAAAATTGTATGATTTTTGTCAACTTTAATGATGATAATTTTGATAGGGACATCTGATGTCTATGATTTGTCCAATTTGATAGTAGACCTGAAAATACCCTGGAAATATTTTAATTATTATGTTACTATTTTAATTACTAATCGTTAGTATCTACTTTTATTTTAGATAATCATGGTTTATTAGACAGAAGATAATGATCGTTTATTAGACTGAATTATCTTTAGTGAAGAATTCAAAGTCGGTAAGTTTATGACCTACATTTATATGATCTTTTTTAACTTTAATGATGATAAATTTGATAGGGACATCTGATGTCTATGATTTTGTCCAATTTGATAGTAGACCTGAATATGCTTTGAAACAATTTTATTTATTATGTTACTTTTTAAATTACTAATCGTTAGTTTCTACTTTTATTTCAGATATTGATGGTTTGTTAGACAGAAGATAATGATCGTTTATTAGACTGAATTATCTTTAGTGACGAATTCAACGACGGTAAATTTATTACATACATTTATATGATCTATTTTAACTTTAATGATGATTATTTTGATAGGGACATCTGATGTCTATGATGTCTGTCCAATTTGATAGTAGACCTGAATAAACCTTTGCAAATTCTATTTCCTTTTTTACTATTTTAATTACTAATTGTAGATTATTACTTTTGTTACAGAAACTGATCTGACTGTTCATTAGACAGAATTAATTAATAAACTATAAGCGTAGAATTCAAAGTCGGTAAGTTTAATACATTTATATGTTTTTTTTAACTTTAATGATGATAAGTTTGATAGGGACATCTGATGTCTATGATTGACTTGTCCAAATTGATAGTAGACCTGAATAAACCCTGCAATAAATTTATTAATAGTGTTACTTTTTAAACTAATCGTTAATTTCTACTTTTATTTCAGATTAAGATCGCTCAGAATTATCTTTAACGAACAATTCAAAGACAGTAAGTTTATGACCTACATTTATATGTTTTTTTTTTAACTTTAATGATGATAAGTTTGATAGGGACATCTGATGTCTATGATTTTGTCCAAATTGATAGTAGACCTGAATATACTTTGAAATAATTTTATTTATTTTGTTACTATTTTAATTACTAATCGTAGATTATTACTTTTATTCCAGATAATGATCGTACATTTCAAAGAAGTATCTTCGGTGAGGAGAAATGTGGACTATGCTTCGCGAGAAGACTGAGATCGTATTAAAATTTAACAAGATTAATAACTTTAAGAGGGATATCTAATGTCCATTTGACTTTTATTCCGTTTGACCGCACATTTGAAATAAATAACCTACCTAATTGGAAAATCCCAAATGTTTTATTGATTTAAATGTAAAAGTTATTTTTTTCAGTTCACTTTTAGTCGGCGACCAGCCACAATTAAAATCTCAGTTTGAGTGACAGGTTAGATTCCCACAAATGCCAAGCTAAAAACATCGACAAAAATGAATAATTAACAATTATCCGTTAAAGTTAAAAGCCATACAATTCAGTTATTGTCCACAAGAACAGATTCTAAATATAATAAAGAGTGAAAAAAGTACACTTTTAGTGCAAATAGATTTGCTATACATTTTATATTTTTTTTGAAAAGAACAGCATGCGATGAAAAAGTGAGCAATTGAAATAGGTTAAGTATCGTTATTATTTTTGGCGCCACGTTTTGAAATCAGACAGAAATGCAACTCGGCGCAATCAGCTGTTCATCAGCTGTTTCCCCAAAAGGTAAATACAGATTACCAACTTCAGCTGGAAACATGAATTACTAAAAAGTATTGAGATCGAACGAAGACAATCAAGTCGAGCAAGTTGCCAAATATGCTGCCCACCAAAACAGATTCTCGGCGGCGCCTCAATGCCACTGGGGCTACAGTTGGAGACTACCAAAAAGTGAACGAAGGTGCAAGCGAAACAGATGGATTTGTACATGAGCAATGGGTAGCACCCAGAGCAGAGGAGTCCACTCCATGGAAGACCATTGCAATCATATTTATATTATTCATAGGCGGAACGGTTCGTATGCCAATCTCCAAAAGAAACTCAAGCTGTCAATGTTTGCCATTAGATTTGCCTGGGTTGTGCTACGTTGGATTGGCTGGCGGACGTTAATCAGGATCGCACCGATCGCGTCTGGGCGCTGATAGTGATTGGAGCGTTGACTATTATACCAGGCGGATATTACTTCTATGTCCTCTCCTGTATTTTACTGCGACGCAACGGATACACCATGGACGACATTCGTCGCTTGGGTTAAACAATTAATTTTCACATGTTAATTACAATATACATATGTATTTTTATTGCATTTTTTATAACGTGTCCAGGCTTTCTCATTTTAATGGCATGCTTTTGTTTTCTCGAGAATTGCGGACAGAACTCGGCATTTATTGTATAAAAATATTGTAAATATATGTATATATACTATGTGTACATACATCATTAAATGTGTTATCAAGTGTTTCATGTCTGAGAATTTAGTGGGCGAAAGATTTGCTAACTATATTAACTTGTATTGCTTGAAGCTTTATACATACATACATATAGTAATACGATCGAGTATGTATGCATATACATATGGCATTTATCTCTATAAAGCATAGTGCGTTTTGAGCTTAAATATATATATATATATATGTACATACATGTTATTCTTTTTATTATTTTTTAAACAATTGCTTCTCGTGTTACAACAAAGCTTAGCTGTCTCTATATACACATATGTATATAGATATATATATGTGTTAGGGGAGGACGTACATTTACTGTACTCAATATACAATACATAAACAAATACATATACAACGAAATTAAGCTACAAGGGTTAACAATTTACTCCATTTGCGATAGATTACTGCTCGACAACAGTCACCTCAATGGGTGGTATAAATTTCCATGTATGTGCCTGTTGCTCATCAAAGCTAGAAGCCGGCAAAGTTTCTAATTGACTTAAGTGTGTAGATCCTGGACAGGGCCGTATCGAAATGCTGCTACTTTGTTGCGGCTTCGTAACGCACTCAATGCTCGCCTTGAAGCGACCGGGCGTAAAGAATATGACGGAACAATTGTGCTGCGTCTGCTCGAGTTTCTCCAAGACCGGAATCGTAATTCTACGGATAGTGAGATTATTATTTAACGATTAAGAATGAGTTTCGTTATTTATTACGCACCGGTTAGGTCCAGAAATGGCCACACGCGTCTCTAGATTATAGTTTTCCATGCCATTTAAATAGTCCTGGTAAAACTTGATAGTCAGTACCAAGTTCTTGAGCGGCTGCAACGATTGATTGGTCAGATTTATGCTCAGTTGTGCCCGCTGTCCAACAGTGCACATTATCTCGCTATGCGGCTGCACAGGCGCATCCTGGAAGCTTATAGCTATCGGAAACAAGAAAACAATTAATCAAGAGAGCTTCGTCTAAAAATCAAGAGTTACTTACACCACTGCAGAGGGGAAACGGTGGTCAGATCTACCATGCCATGGGAGAGAACAATGCCACGCAGCGAGGCAACGCCCTGAATGTCACTGCCGGTCAACAGCCAATTGATCTTCACCCGCTCCGCGATGTGCGTTGAGCACAGCTTGCTGAGTGCATCGCTAAACGACAGAATTTGCGTGCGAAAACAGAGCTCTGCAAAAAGACAAAGAATTAAAAATAAGTAAAAATCAGGGACTGCAAAAAAGAATTATGAATGCTAATTTCAACTAAAAAATCAATGTGAAGGAAATATGCTACAGTAAAATGGTGTACACCAAAATTTCTATTTCAGTCGGAGCTATCGATATCAGCCAAAACTTATATTTTCAATTTATAAGATATAAATCAAATTTAATTCTTATTTTTAAATCTTATTTAAAAAGTAAAAAATAATCATAAAAATTCAATTTTTAATAAAATGTTGTGAAATAACACTTATTTCTGATTTTTTTCAATAAAAATACAAAATAAGAGTTATGTTTGATTTTTATTTTAAAAGTTACAAATAAGAGTTATTCCGTAACATTTATTTTAAAAATAAAAAATCAGAAATAACTCTTATTTTTTTATTAAAAATTGAATTTTCATGATTATTTTTGATTTTTTAAATAAAAACTAATAATAAATGTTATTTCGTAACTTTAAAATACAAATTTGAAAATAATTGTTAATTTGAAATTTTTATTTTAAAAAAGTTACGGTCCCTGGTCAGTTCCCTTATATTATATATTAATTACACCTATGAACTTTAAACTGCAGTTCTTTTCGACTCAGTTGCTAATTTCCCATGCAGTCCGCCTGTTACATACATTACAACCAATAGAATATACCAGCGGTGGGCGCAAAATTTGACCTCGGGAGTTCTACAACAACAACCACAACAACAACTACAACAAAAAATTCAACAACAACCCTTTTCGTTTCTACCTACTTTGCCACGACTCGAGCTGCCTGTGTGCATTGTTGTTGCTAGCTTGCTCGCGAGCTGAGCGTGTCTAATTGCTTTTATGACGCCTCGACTCGAGCTGCTTGTGTGCGACTTCACGGCGCCGAATAAGTATGAGAGTAGCTGCTTAACTCCCAGAGTACAGGCCTCCCACCGCTGGAATATACCCCTGGCACTCAACGAGTAACGAGCAACTTAAAAATTGTAATTATTCAAGTGCTTACCGCGTTCCAGGTTCTCAGCAACTTCTGCTGCCCGCGCCGCACACACTTGCTCCAGGGAGCAGCGATCGACTGGGATTGGCACCCGGCAGCTTTCTTTGGCCTCGATGAGTATATTCTTGTTGTCGGTGTAGTTGAGCGACATTTCTTGAGCGGTTAGATTGGAAATATCCAAAACTAAATAGAACTGTGAAGGTCTGCAAGAGAATCTCAAAATTAGCATTGGATACCTTAAGCAAAATCAAAGTCATTTACATTTCTGCGGGCAACACATCCCAGCTGGTGATCTGCGCACTGGGCAGCAGCTCCAAGTTAATGGACACGGCGCACTGGCGACAGTAACCAGCGACCAGCGCCTCTCCGCCGGAATATTTCAGTCGCAGCTGTGCCTCAATGTTCTGCGTCAACTGGAATGGGCGCGAGTTGGATGAACCACCTGCTCCACCAGGCTGCAAATTCAACGCAGCCAGAGCTTGCTGGGCACCGGCAATTGTAGAACGTGCACCCGCATTTTGCTGCTCCTGGCGACGATGCTGTGGTGAACTGACGCCCACGGGTAGACTGGCATGTCCTGAAGTAGATATGTTGGAGTATTGGGACACTGAAGACGCTCCATACTCGGCAGAGGCACCATTAGCGCTGGAATTTAGCGATCCCGCGGGCATGGGACAAACAAAATCCGCTTCCGCGTAAATCTCCAGCGCAAACTCAAGACTTCCCAGCGGAGCAACGGGCAGCTTAGCCTGAAACCAAAGATGCGGTTATGTGGAGCACTTGGATATTAATACTTTGCTTTACCTGCAGCGCCTGTTCATCAATACGAAACATTTTCTTTTGCGTCTCCTGCTCCACATTTGAGTTTATGCTGACTTCCAGATGTTCCAGTGGCAACGTATTGCTTTCATTCCTGATCGTAATGATACAGCTGGAGGATTCTCCATTATACAGAGTCAAACTGGCAGACGTGACCACGATGTCCGCTTTGTTCATTTTGCTGAACGTGGCCGTCTGTGGCAGCGATGTCTGGACAGAAATGCGTGGCAAGGCGGGAATAACATCAACCAAATAATTGGGCGGCAAGTTGCGTCCCCGCATGTGCTTCAGTCTGCAGTTGGACTTGACACCCAAGGTGTGCGTGCTGTAGCCCTGCAGATCCAATTGTCCCGTCTCAATGGGTGTCCCGTGCAGCGAGACATTGGTTGGCACATGCGGCTGTAGGATAATAGTCTGGGGCAAGGATTCAAAGACCACGCCGTTGGTAAGCAGACGCATGTCCGTGACAGCCAGCTCAAATGGCAACGGATTGCGCAGGCGCACACACACCTCGCTGAGATCGTTTTGCACCCACAGAAAGGCTGTAAAAAAAGGAAATAATCAATCAATCATTTATTAAATATGTATCTGTCTCGCAACTCCCCACACCTATTTTATTCTTGTCCTTTTTCTTGTCCCGACGATCCACAGAGTTAAAGTGAATGGGCGTGAACAGAAAGGGGCCACTGTCGGCTTTGGCAATCTTGATGCGTTGTGGACGCAAGTGTGCGGGTAAGTCTCTCACCACCATCTCCAGGCAATAGGGTAGATCGGTGAGATTGGCGGGCGGTATCACAGTCCCATTTTCCAGCACCAGCGGCACGGGAGAGCCTTCGCATTGTGCGCTTAGATTCTGCAATAAAGACATTTTTATAAATTTATAACTGAATCATAAACAGTAGTAATTAGATTATTTTTGTTTAAAAGTCGAACCAGTTTTGCCAACGCCTCTACACAGAAAAAGGCCGGTTAAACCCAATAAAAAGACAGAAAAGGACAAAAAATCTGAACAAACTATGTTTTCTTATTAATATAATATGTACATATAAAAATTAATAAAAAATAATATCATAGCTTTAAAAATTACTGCAATATTGTAAGTGTTAGCTCTTTATTAGCTAGTAGAATATTTTCCACAGGAAATGCATCAATTGTTTCTTTAAATTTCAAAGATTTTCGACGATTCGAACTTGATAAATTCTATGAGCGACTTAGAACAATGAAAAAAGGATAAATAAAGGATAAAGTAAAATAAATTAAAAAAGGCATTTTTTCCGGATAGGGGACGTTTTAAAATTTTTCCGGAAATCGCAGTTCCAAAACGGACAAATCTGTCCGCAAAAAGGACAAATTGGCAACACTGAGTCGAACTAATGATTAAATTACGATTATTTTCGGGCTTCCCAATTATTTAATGATTACGATTGCAAAAAATCAAAAATAATCTTTTTGAGTACTCGGAATAGTTTTGAATTTTTTTTGATAATATTTGACTATTTCTGATTATTTATGACTTTTTAGTAAAAATCAAATTTTTTTAAATGTTCACATCAAAGCAGCCAAAATAATCAGAAAAAATCAAAAATAATTCGAAATCATCAGAAAGATTATTTTCGATTTTTTCTGATTGTTTTTGCTATTTTGATGTGAATATTTAAATAAATTTGATTTTTACTAAATAGTCAAAAATAATCAGAAAAATCAAAAATAATCCGAAATCATCCGAAAGATTACTTTTAATTTTTTTGTAATGAATTCGATTACAAAAATTCAGAAATAATCTAAAACTATTACAATTATTCAAAAATAATCAGAAAAAATCAAAAATAGTCCGAAATCATCAGAAAGATAATTTTTTGATTTTTTCTGATTATTTTTGAATAATTGTAATAGTTTTAGATTATTTCTGAATTTTTGTAATCGAATTCATTATATAATCACAAGTTATTCAACAGTGAATATAGTCACTACGATTATTTCCAATTGGTTAGTAATTTTAATCGAAATTTAACAGGTATGATCTTAACAAATCCCACCTGCAATTGCACAGCCATTTCGCTTTGTTCCGTGGCATTCATGTTGTCCCACTGGGTTTGCAGCAGAAACGTCATGTGGCGGGTGGCCAAGGCAGAGTGTCCCAGTCGTCTCGCAGCAGTTATAAGATTCTGCACAAGATCTATTTGCAGCGATGGCCAACCGGCGGCATTCTCCAGCACTTCCAAAGGATCCAGGGACAACAGATAGCCAGTAAAGCTGCCCAGCATTAAGCGATAGCTCTGCGTCCAATCTGGCGCCTGGCTGCCCTGCTGAACATGCTTGAGAGCGGCCAGGCGCTGGAAGAATGCCGCCTTGCGTTGATAGCCAATTTGCTGATACAGCTCCGTGATGATCTCGAAGCGTTTAACGCGCTCCGCCTCGCTTATGCTGAGATTGATGTACAGTATGTTCTGCAGGAACATGGCAACATCCAGTGGACGATTCTGTTCGATGCAAATGCGCGATGCCTTCAGGGCCGCCTCCGTTTCAATGGTGGCCGCATGCCTGTACTTGCTGTAGTTGATTATCGCCTTGCGATAGTAGTTGGTGATCTCCTCCGGCTTGAGTATATTGAGGGGAAGCTCGCCGTTGCGCTGTTGACCAAAGGGCGTTACCGATATTGTCGATGTCGAGGAGGACGATGTTGAGGTTGTGGGCGTGCCCGATGCCGACGAGTTGTTGGTCACCAGGGAGGATACCGATGAGCAGGAAGATGAATTTGGTGTGATCGCATCTGCACAATTCGTGGAAGCACTCCCTGTGTTGATCTTCTTGGTTGCATCGCTGGCACGCCACTTTTCTGGGGTGTTTCTCAGTGGTGACGACCCTAAAACATGGTAGATATTCGTAATTAAAAGTAAGCAAAAGAAAAGAGAGTAAACACTTGCCTGTTTCCTGCAGAGATGCGTTTCTATGCAGCGTTTCAATCTCGCGCATTTGCGGATACAACATTACAGCCGAGGCTGCGCAGAGCCCCTCCTCACTGGCGCCCACCCACAGCGAGTCGCCCACCGATCGCAGTGTCTCGTTGGCATTGTGATACAGGCTCAGCGCGTCGTCCAGCAGTCCCGCCTGGAGCGACAGATCCGCCAGGTTCTTCATGACACGACCGACACAGCGCTTGCGATTGTTGCGCGACTCCATGTCCAGGCCCACGAAGTCGCGTTTCTCGAAGGGCGCCAGCAGCAGACTGACCTTCTCCGCCTTCTCGCGCGAACGTTCCAGACGTCGCGACTCCAGCACCCAAAACAAGGCGTTCAGAAAGTCGCCCACCCGCGTCTCCAAATCAATGAAATTATCCTGTTCGCGATAGAAAAAAGCCTGCGACTTGAAATTGGAAGGCGTTGTGTATTCATCCTGCAGGCGTCCGTCCTTAGTCCGAGCATCCGTGCTTGGACTGTGCTCGTTGATTGCCTGCAACTCTGGCTGCGCATTGTCGACGCCGTCTTTGTGATTTGTCATGGGATCGCTGGTGGGCGGATCAGGTCCAAAGAATATGGCACGGGACTCGTATAGCGTGCTGCCATAGCGCACTTTGAGGGACTCGTGCAGGCGACACAGCTCGTTCAGTTCCGTTTGGCTCTCGAACTTGCCAATGGTGATGAGTCCCAGCAGGCGGCGATGCGTTTGAAAGTCGCCCCAATCGTTGTGCTCCACCGGATGCTCGTGTATGAATCGAAAATAAATGGTGCGCACCGTGCCGCTGGAATCTATAACAACATAAACAACAAATGCATCAATATTCTAATATTAATAATTTGAGTCAAGTTACCCGTCACTTTGATGTTATTGACACGTCGCACCTTCTCGAAGGCCCGCTGTAGGATGCGGGCTCGCGAGGGTCCCACGCCGCGCAGCAGCACCAGCAGGCAGCTGTGATGGAGTGCATTCTGTTCGTAGTCGAGCCGTGACATGACGGGCTCCACGCTGGCCTGGGGCTGCACAGTTCCAGCTGCGGTGGCACGCATTTGCAAATCTCACGCTCCCTCCTCAGTTGTTCCAGTTCTCGGTAGGTTTTCAAACTCACAATTGGACTTCACATTTCCACTTGCACTCGCAGGCTGTCGATATAGAGTTGTTTGCCTCTGACATTGACGTTGACGTGCCTCAATTAATCTCCATTGTGTTTGTCGCAAATAGAATTGATGAGGGCAACTTTGTAGCAAGCGATAACATTGAGTCGCCTCCCCTTTTGATGATGCTGCTACTCTTTTGCTTGTCACCTGCTCCTTGGTACTACACTTGTGCACTGACAATTTAAGCTGCTGCTGAGCGCATATACATCTGCATGCGAATAAGGTGCTAGAGTCCTTTATAATCAGAGAACTATGGAAAAACACTATCAATTTACTTTTACTAGGTAAAAAATCAGTGCTCAGCTGCGTGCTGGTCCCAGTGAATGACAAACTCAATATGTGCTCTCGAAAACATGCGAATGGTACTTTAACAGAACACCCCTCACCTGTTAAGTTGTGATAACAGTGTTCAACCAATTTAACAGAAGACTCCTCCGACTAACAGAATTATTTCAGAAGATGCTTCTTGCGCTATATTGAAATAATAAACAGCAAGTGAGCTTAAAAGATTAAGATTTTAACACAAACTGCAATATTCTATTAAAAAAACAATGTTGAGTTAATAATCTTTTAAATGCCCAGTGAGCATTAACAGGGCGCCAATGTTATTATTAAAAAAATTGACGCTGTGGCATCACTGCAATTAGGAATATTTAGTGTATTTTTTGTGTTTTTTTTTTAAATTTTAAAAAAATTTTAAAAAATTTAAATAATTCAATAATAATATTTCAAGTGCAATTCAAAAAAGCAAGAAAATAATACATTTTCGTAATTAATAAAGTTAATTTTAAAATTGGTTTGGGGAACGTCGCTTTTGCGTTGTGAAGAATTAACAAATTAGTAAAATATTCTAAAAAAAAAATTTAAGAAATTCAAAAAATTATTAGAAATCCTCCTGTGAAAGTTTCAAAGCTCTAGCTTCAATATTTATTAAGAAAAAAATTAAATGTTAATATTTAAATCTTTTTCTGAAAAGAGTTTAATGTGGTCAAAAATTAACCGTAGCCAAGGTTGCCAGCTTTTTCTTTTTTTTTGCCAATGCAATCAGCTGATTTAAGCCTAGTACCGACGTCAGAAAAAAGGCCTAGCGTAAGGTCAAACTCCATATAAAAAAAACGCTGGCGTAAGGTGAATAAGAAGAAGACGACATTTATCTCCGATTGTCGGTCCGCACGTCAACTAAAAACGGAGTTGCCAGATAAGGAACGGGCGTTATCCAGCACTGTTTGAAACAGCTGTCAAGCCAAGCGAAAAATATATTTCTTATATATTTCGGTGTCTATCTATCTCACTCTCTCACAATAAGTCAAAAGAAATGGCGGTGAAATTAACAAAAAACAGCAGATTGGATCTTTTCGAGACAGCAGACAAAATTCTGCTAATTAATGAGGTGGAGAAGAGGCCGATATTTGTATTTGTTCATTAATTTAGAGGGAGAATCCACGTGAAAAGTTCAAAAGCGATAGGTACACCAAATACCCGCTGTGCTTGCGTGCCATCGCATATTTCTCCTCTATTAATATTAATATACATTTTTCATTGCCTATTCTCTCCTCTTTTTTGCAAATCAGTTCTGCATGTTCATATTTAAAATAAACCGCTGCTGACGCATAGAGTTACCATTCCATTTTATGTTATTTTTCCGTGCTGCATTGGCAACTCTGGCTTTACGCTCGTCGACAGCTAAATATTGTGCATTTTCCGCCGCTAAAAATTTATCTCACGTCGGTACTAGGCTTAATGCATTTATTTTATTAGAGGTGTGAGTCGGTTTGTGGTGTCCCGATGGATGCTTCAAAGCCGATGAACACATACAATTTTTTGAAAACGGTTTTTAAATCTATAAATCTCATCTGTAAATGGTATTGTACTAAACATATTTCTCATAAGGTTTTGAAATTCTTTCTTTCCCATATTTTAGAGGGTCGTAAATTAATTATCAGGATTGTTTATTTTCGTTGCATTTAAAAACATCGGTGGTTCCGATGTTTTGCGAACATCGACGACATCGATGTTTCACTCGATGTTCGTCCACCTCTAATCAAATTGTATTTATTTTGCGCGACAATTTTCTTTTATTTGTTTATTATTTATTAAACAATGAATTTATTGCCGAGATCGCGTGAAGAGTTCGCGCAAACGGACTACTGGAATGAGTTCTTCAAAAAACGCGGCGAAAAAGCTTTTGAATGGTATACATATTTCTTATTGCCGGCGAGCACGTTTATTTATTAGAAAATAAAAACAAGATTTAGGATAAATTTAATAACACAAATTATAAACATTTAATATTATTAAGGTATGGCGAATATCTGGAACTATGCGATCAGATACACAAGTATATAAAGACAGCCGACAAAATTCTGATGCTCGGCTGCGGCAATTCAAAGCTCAGCATGGACATGTACGACACGGGATTTCGGTATGTTAAATCTGCTAATTAAGAGAGTAGTAAGTAATAAGTAAACTGTGTTATACGACAGGGACATTACCAATATTGACATCTCACCAGTTGCCATTAAGAAAATGATTGATCTTAATGCACGCACACGGCCGGATATGAAGTTCCTTCAAATGGACGCAACATCCATGAGTTTTGGCGACGAGAGTTTCTCGGTGGCATTGGACAAGGGTACGCTAGATGCCTTATTCGTGGATGACACGGCGGATACGACAGCCACTGTCGAACGATATTTCAAGGAAATATTACGCACAATGCGGTAAAATGAAATCCCTGTTCAATATAAAGTAAGATGCTAAAGTAACAATATTTCAAATTGCAGGAATGGCGGGCGATACGTTGGCATCTCTCTGCTGCAGGAGCACATTGTTAATTATCTGTCGGAATTCCTGCCGAAGAACAACTGCATGTTGCGCATTGTGCACTGTCTGGACGTGGAGCGGGCCAACAAGGAAAAGAACACGGATGATTCTTTATCTTTGCCCGTTTTTGTTGTGATTGCTACCAAATTCAAGAATTTACCCATGCCAGTGAGTAGCTGCAGCAGTTTATTGTTTATACTAAGTAACAGATTCCTCTTATAGATTCTCGAGTTTGGATTAGGCAACGATAAGATGCAACGTTTCAATTCTACGATGGAGCTGATCAATGCTGTGAAATCTGTACAAAAGGCGGCATTGGTCTGCAATGGATTGGCGCGCTCAAGTATCGCCGGTCACAACGAAGTTACCTTGGACTTGTATCGTGCCACTGAGGAGACACCTCGCTATACACTCCACATCATGGATCAGCCGCCAGCACGTGGTGTTGGCAAATATGCAGCATTCATAGTGCCTCAGGGAAGAGAAATTGAGTGGCTGTTTTCAACTCCGGCAGGTCGCAGAAAACTGCAAGCATCGGCGAAATATCAACGTCTGACTGTAGTTACACTTCACCGGGATCAGGTTTATAGCACACTTGACGAGGTCAAAAGCGAGCTGGCGACCAGCATTGCCAACCTGGCACCAGCGGGTCTCACTGATCAAATTCCCTATTTGTCACTCGGCTCAGAGGTTGGAAAGCGAGAGACGCTCATTTCTGGATTCTCCAAGATATCCGGCGACTTTCGCATTGAAGAGGTGGAGGCCGATGGTAAAACCCTGCGTCGTCTCATATTCCTTAGCAATCAGTTTGTGGTTCAGTCGGAGGCGCTGGTTAAAACGGGTAACAAATAGTTTTCATAATTTTATTTATTCAAATTTTCCAATGATACTTCTTGCAGTTAAAATTAAGGGCAAAAAGAATCGTAAGAAAATCGACTTTGGCTACTTGGCGTGTCAGCATCATCTGTACATGTCCGTGGGCGTGCAGCTGGCCACATCGCTGCAGAGTCCGAAAAAGGATGTGCAGAAGGATGTGCTGGTGATTGGACTTGGAGGCGGTGGTCTGTGCAGTTTCCTGCACTCTGCATTGCCGTAAGCCGTGTAATTATTCTGAGATGCTCTCAGCTTACAGATTCATTTTAGTCAGACGAGAATTACGGCTGTTGAAATCGATCCCATTATGCTGGAAATAGCTGAGCAATACTTTGAGCTGAAGCAGGACAATCGCTTCCATGTGGTCATCGATGATGGCCTCGCCTTTGTGGAACGCTGTCGCAATGAAGGTGAGCTTTTGTTAATCTTTGGCAACCCGATTCTAAATGGATTTTTCGCAGATTTACATTTCGACGCTGTGCTCTTCGATGTGGACAGCAAGGATCTGTCGCTGGGCATGAGTTGCCCGCCAAAAAGTTTTCTGGCCCACGAGGTGTTGTTGCACATAAGGGAAATCATCGGGCCCAAAGGATTGTTCATGTTGAATTTGGTGTGTCGAGATGAGACTTTGCGAGCAGAGGCTGTGGCAAATTTGCAGCAAGTGTTTTCAGCCGTTTGCTGCTATAAGCTGGACGAGGATATCAACGAGGTGGTTTACTGTGCCAATGATGATAAATACAAGACTGTCGAGCAATGGAAGAAACAAATGGGCAGTGCTGGGCGTGGCCTCAACTCCGCGATCAGGGAACAGAAGTTGGCCAACGAGGACACACTCGATGTGGCCGATTTCTTAAGCGAATTGAAAATTGAATAGCACAATGTGTTTTTAAATCAATGTTAATTTGCTTTTAATTTGAAATAAAAGCTTAACTAATTTAATAGATATATAATTGCTAAATAACAAACTATGCGGCAAAGGCATTTTAATTGTATTCTTAATTGCTTACACTTACAAACTAAATCATTAGAATTGAACAAAACATTTTGGAATATTAAGTTAATGTTATTTAGCTTGCGTAAAAGTAAATCATATATCTTGTGTTTATATACATACATACACATACAATCAGCGAGCACATGAATTAACTAAACTAAAAAGCATAGATAGATGTTTGTATATATTTAATTTGACAGTCTGTTGCATTTTACTGCAGCGCTAAGGAACTCTTGGGAGAAACGAAATAAAGCTAGCACAGTATAATATGCTCAATTGCACAATCAACATTTGACACTAAAATTGCATATGTATTGCATATTATAAAACTAGATTTCTTTTTGTCAATTGATTAAAGTGCAATTGAGCAAAATATACTGATATTTAGCTCGGCTGTATTTTAGTTTTTACAATTGTTTTTTTTGGAGTCTTTAGTTGTACAAGTGTTTTTATTAACTAAGTATGAAGACAACATCGGGCAAGTGGCCAATGACTAAACGTTGGCATGAATTGAGGAAACTAATTAGTTAGTCAATTAAATGAAATTAAGCACACTGGGGCAGGCGGCAAACGAACGAACGAACGAAATCAAAAGACTTTGCGAAAAATGTTATTAAACGCACGCTGCTTCTTCTTCGCGGTGGATGAGGTGGTGCTGGCGCCGCTGCTGGTACTGCTGCCGGCGCTGGCAGCGATGCCCTTGCCATTGGGTCTACTCTCCTCCGCGGAGAGTATCGCCTCTCCCAGTATTTTAAAGGAGTTCTGCGTTGTGTTGTATGGAAAGTTAATTTCCGACAGAGACGAGCTGTCCAGACTGGCATTTGTGGAGACGGACACATTTGGTGCCGTCAGGTGCTTCGATTGCTTCTCGTTGCGTTTCAGGCGATACCATTCCCAGGAGGTCGCCTCGTGGGCCGAGTGACTGCCCTTGACGCCGCCAATGCCGTTGAAGGTGCCGCCCTTGTTTTTGCTCCTGCTAAACGGTGACTTGAAGAACGCGGGCGACGAAACGCGACGAGATTTCTTCGCTGTCTGCGCCTTGTCAGTCTTGCCGTCAACCGCATCCACAATCTGGTAGCCGGACGGACCATCGGGCATAAATTCATTGTAGGCCAAGTCGCTGGTGGGTATAAAATTGCACAGATCCTCGTCGTCCAGTATGAGACTCTCGTCAAAGTCACTCTGCGCACTCTCCTCCACCTGGACGCCTTGGCTGAAATTCGCTGGTGCGGACTCCTGACGTTTCAGCTCCTGTGGCTGCAGCAACGGCAGCGCCTTCTTTTTGGGCACCTTAGGCGGCAGCTTGCTGCTCTTCAGAGTCTCTGTAAAACATAGAAAATATAAAGACTTTTATGTTTACATTGTGGGTAAGTAAATACTAGATACTGCAAATAAGAGTTATGAATGCTAATTTCAACTAAAAATATCAATGTGAATGGAATATACTATAGTAAAATGATATACAGAGTGCCACTAATGTCTTCATACAGCATAAATTTGTCAAATTTGCGTATAATAAAAATGTTTTGATGCGGGTTTCTTATATTTATCTTTTATTCAATTAAATCCCATTGTAATGATGCAACAATTTCTTTAACCCATTAAGTACCCATCAAAAATTTGGAATTTAAAAAAATCAATTTTTCAACTTTTTTCCTCGATTTATTCCAAAAAATATTTTGGTGCAGAAAATTTTTTCAAACAATTTAGGACATAAATCAAATTTAATTCTTATTATTAATTTTTATTTAAAAAGTCAAAAATAATCATTAAAATTCAATGTTTAATAAAAAGTTGTGATATAACACTTATTTCTGATTTTTTCAATAAAAATAAAAAATTAGAGTTATTTTTGAATTTTATTTTAAAAGTTACAAATAAGAGTTATTCCGTAACTTTTATTTTAAAAATCAAAAATAAAAAAGAAAATAACTTATTTTTTATTTGTATTGATAAAATCAGAAATAAGCGTTATTTCACTACTATTATTAAAAATTTAATTTTAATGATTATTTTTGACTTTTTAAATAAAAACTACGAATAATTGTTAAATCTGAAAATAATTCTTAAGTTGCAATTTTTATTGCCTGATAAATATCCTAATCCCTTCATTCTTGCTGTTAGGTGACTTACCGACATCGAAGAACTTGTCCAGCTGTTCCTGCGCGGAGTCCAGGCTCGCGTGCTTGAGCCCTTGCTTGCGTCTGTGCAGGGATGATCTTGTGCTGAACATGCTGGCGGCAATGTTGTTGTTGCTGCCATAACACACGGATATCTTACGCTGTCGTCCACTGTCGCTTGGCTCCACCACGGATATATCTCCCGAGCCATTCATTATAAGCATGGCCTCTTCACTCGGGCGACGTTTCCCACCCGGCGACTGCTCCACAATTTGTTCATAGGACTTGCGTCGACTGAGATTTTGTTTGTTGTTGCTGTTGTTGTTCAATCCTGGCGACGGCTGCGGATGAAACTGTTGTGTCTGACGGCGCAGCTTGCGATAGTAGACAGTGCCCAGCACAAGCATGAGAAAAATGCAAGTGCCCACAATGATGACGACCAGGATGCAGGCCTGCACCTGGTAGGTCAGGGCCCGCACCTCGCCAGCCAACTCGGCACTCTGTTGTATGTACAGCTGCTCCTGCTCCATGTACCGACGACTCTGGTCCTCCAGCGTGCGCACTGTCAGCGTCTGTTGCGTAAGCGTCTGCTGCAGCTCCTCCACCTGCTTCTTGTAGCGACGCGAGAGTTCCTCCAGATATTGACCCGACAGCGACATATTACGCTCGAGTGCCTGTGGAAGACAGAATGAGAGAATCATTATTGTTATTGGGAGAACTGTTTACCACAATTTCTATGACGTGGCCAACAACAACAACGACAACAACAACAATAACAACGATAGCAACGCGCCATTGTTTTGCGAAAATCAGCCAAAATCAAAAACTGTTACAAGGATATAGTAGTAGAGGGTGCAGCTAGACAAGTTACCGGTAATGTGGCTACAACACGCAAGCTGCCGTTTCAAGTGAGGTGGTAACTATACGAAGTTCAAATGTCCTCGCAGTAAAGATTAAGAGAAAGCTTTGCATTGAAAATTAAATGCGAAAAACAGCGACATTTATGATTATATTATAAATTTGCTAATTTGTAACAGTAAATTAAAAATTAATAAACAACTCTTATAAACAATATGAAATAATCTAAATAATCATTTTTCTTTTGGAAATCATATTATAAACCTTACACTTGCTTTCAAAATTTGAAATTCAACATTGATTTTGACTATTTATCAAAATAATTTAAAACGAGTTTTATAATGTTTTATCTGATTTACTTATTATTATTTTATTATCTGATTATTGTTGGCTGATTTCTATCAAGTAATAAATAAATAACTTTTATTTTTACTCTAAGAAAACAAAATAGTAAAATAAATTTAGTATACCTTCGAAAATGATATTATAGTTTTTATTTATTATGTACAAATTAAAACAAAGTTAATAGACTTATTATAATAATTAAAAAATATGAGTTGAATAATTGCTGAAGAAAACTTAAAATTCAGATACTTTTTTTTAATATTTAAAAAATAACTTTTACCGTAAATTCGTTGGTACAAAGTGAAAATTTAGATTCAGATCGATAAAGCTATTGACCCTCAGTGCCATTCAACTAAAGGACTCAGAATTCTAATGCCATGGCTATAACTTGTTATATAATAGGTAGAGTATATAACTGCGTGTAATGATAATTGTGTGGGCGTGTGTGTTGCCTCAAGGGAAATTGTTGCTGTTTGTTGTCGGGACAACGGCGATAACTGAGTTGTTAGACTCTGTACTTGAAAAATAGGAAGGGTCTATAGGGTTTGTCGATTATGGGAATGCAAAATGAGACGTGAGAGGCTCTTAAAAGTATATGTATTCTTAATCGATTAAATTCTTAATTGATCATCACATTAGTAGATCTCAGAGAGAACTCTAAGAGCTAGAGGCACCCGAATTTTGTATGTAAAGTTGAATATTCATAATTTGAACGTCGATAACTCGAACTCTCTCTAACTCGGAAATAAGATGAGGGGCAATAAAATTAATAAACTTAACAAAAAGACTTCCCTAAGTCGAAGTCTCCATAACTCGAACTTTTTTTTTAGATAATGGTGTTTCGAGTTAGGGAAGTTCGACTGTAATTTAAATATTATATGTACATTTGTAAGCAAATGTAATGTATTTATCAGGGACTGCAAATAATGATTATTTGTTTTGTTTTTTTTTAAATCAAAAAATCCCTCACTTATAATAACTTTGAGTCAGCGAGAAAAATACCAATATTAAACTTTATTCATTTTCACTGTAATTGAAAATTTTCAAGTTTTATTGATTTCCTCACAAAATAATCATTTTGTTTGAGCTAAACTATAAAACTTAAGGAATAATCATTATTTCATGAGCTTTATTTTTGATGCTCTCCACAAGAAATTTTATTTTTTTAATGGATTATTATGGTCTGTCTTGGCTTATTGACTAGCAATATGTATAATTTTATTCCCTATGAAAAAGTCGAAATTACAACTTTTATTTTGAGCAAAAAATAATTATCATAATGATCGTTGCTTAAGCTTTATTTTTTTGCTCTAAAATAATGATTATTGGTTAAGTAGTAAAGTATAACTAAAATTTTATTATTATTTTGTGATTTGCTCACAAAAAAAATTAATTAAAAATTAAATTTAATCATTATTTCATAATTTTTTTTAAATTAATCTTATAATGATTACAGTCCCTGGTATTTATAAATGTTGGATTGCGTCATAACCTTATTTTATTTTTTTTTATCATAATTTGATTTTTTTTTGTCAGAATAAGTACAGGGTCTATCAAAGTCGGGTTTGCCCGCCTGTGGTCTGTGGCCCTTTCTACTACCAGTTTCTGTTCTCACTTACCTTTATGCGATTCGATAGTCTGATGAATACGCTCTCGGACTGTGCGCCATGTGTGAGTTTAGGCTGCAAATTGACGCCGCCTCCAGCTGCTCCTCCAGCTGCATTGGCGTTGCCGCCCAAGTGCGCGTTGCCATTGACGACGGCTGCAGCGGCTGCGGCGGCGCCACCGCCAGCTGTAATGGATGCCACGGTCGTGGTCAGCAGACTGTCAATGTTGTCCCAGTTGGCCAGGTGACTGTCATCCATGCCATTGCCACTGCCAAGTAAATCCCCGTTCACGGTCTCCGTTGTCACCGTGCTGGGCGGCACGGGAGTGGCCTCCACTTCGGCGGCATCAACGGGGGTGGTAGGTGGGAGCACAGGTGTCTCGGGGGCAACCGGAGGAGTGCCGGATGTGGTCACCTCCTGCGAGTCGCTTGGCATATTGAATATGTTCACATCCGCCGGAGTGGGCGCCACCGTGGAGGCGTCTGTGGGTTGTGCCTCGGTACGTGCAACGACTCCAGCATTCTCCGTCGCTGCCGTAGATGCTTCCAGGGCTAACTTTTCCAAGCTGGCGGTGATTTCCAGCAAAGATTCGTGGGGCACTGGATGAACTATGGCCTGGCCAGCTGCTTCCACTGAGGGATCTGGTGTGGTCACATTGTCCATGTGCTGCTCGACCACGTCGGCACTCTGCAGCTGATCCTGAGGCTCCACTGGATGCACTACACCCGTACTGGCCGTAAGCTCCGCTTGCAGAATCTTGCACATGGCGCCCACATGCTCCGCGGGCAGCAGGCTCAAAAAGAAGCTCTGTCGCCTGTCCATGCCACTTGTGGCAGGTGCGCTGATCCTCGCCAGACCCAGACTGATGTCGTGGTCCATCTGGCAGACACGGGTTTGCAGCAGGTGGGCGCGCAGCTGGGGCAGGGAGAGGAGCAACTGCAGCTGCTGGGATTGGCAAGAAAGCAGATTGTTAATGCGCTCCACGACGGTACCGTTGCACCTGGGGCAGCTGTAGCTGCCGGCGGCGGGAGTGCGACAAAGAATCGAGTCTGTGGACCAGCGTGGAGCCTTCGTTGGCTTCACCAGCACCTGGGCGGCCTTCTTGACCATCTGCATGACGGCGTCGGAGGCGCTTTGAAAGATGTTATTGTTATTGCCCGCCGGAGGAGGAGGAGATGTCTTGTGCGCCTGCTCCTGCCCGGCAAAGTCATCGTCGAAGTCATCCAACTCGTCGCTGTGTCGAATCTCCGTCTCAAAGGCCTCAAACTCCGAAGTGCCAAAAACACGAAACAACGAAATGGGACAGAAATGCTCCTTAGAGTAGTGCGAATGGATGTCGACGCGCACAAACTTGCCGAACAGATGCGGATGCAGCTCGAAGGTCTGCACCGTTCGCTTGTCCTCCGCCGCAAAGCGACCCACGTTGCTCCAATCCCGCGTGGGAAAACGCTTCGAGACGGCGACTGTGAAATTCCTCGGTGACGAACTGAACAGCTCGAAATTGGCCAACTCGACCTTTTGGGCCTGCACGGCCTCGCACAGCTCGACGACGAACCAGATGCGACTGCCGCACGTGCTGAGCATGTACTCGTCACTGGAGTGACTCAACACGGCGCCCGTATTCTGGGCATCCGCATTCGAGGCAATGATCTTGGCGCCGCAGTCGGGCGAGGCGTAATTCTTGGCGCGCAGCTTCAGCGACGGCAGCTTGCCATTCCCATTGCCAGTTGCATTCCTGCGCTGCGCCGAGTTGTTCACCACCTGCTGCTCCAGCTCCATGGCCTGCTCCCGACTCGCCTCCGCCTCCATTTGCTTCTGCGCCCACTCCGAGAAGACGGGCATCGGCACTTCCTCGACAGTTTCATTGCCGCCGACAGCGACCTCCGACTCCGACTCGGAACTTGACTCGACCCCATCGCTGGTCACATCGGCATCCACAGTGGCATTGGATTCAGTCGTTGGCATAGCTTCCAGTTCAATTCCTCCACCTGGATCGTTGATCTCATCTATTTGAGACAATTAAATTGATTTAAATAAATTGTAGGAGTTTTTAATGTTATCTCTATTCACCTTTCTGTGCCACCTTCTTGGCACCCAGAGGAGGCTGCTCCTCTGGTTCCCTCACGCTCTTGTTGCTCGCATTGGGAGGCGTCTCCTGCAGCATGACCGCGTCTAGAGTCTCCTTCACCGGCTCCAGCTCCAGCTGCAGCGGCAACTCAGTCACCGTTACGCTAGGCAGATCCGTAATGATCTCAGAAAAGCTATAAATAAAACATCAACGAAATTTTTGTAAATTAAATCTGAAATTAAATTTATTTATTTAAACATAACATGATTTTAACTAAATCAAAAATATTTTAATTAGAGTGCATCGATTTTTTTCACAGAATTTCGTAATCTATGGTCAATTCTTAGATGTTTTCACGAAGAAACCATAGTTCTAAAATGAATTCATGGTCCGCGCTTTTTGAGTTGAAATTTTTTTTTTTTTTAATTTATATCTGAATTGTTTATGGTCCAATTCTGACAAACTTGGTGTCAATACTCTTGTTAGGACCAGGATTTTTAAAATTTCACAGAACCAAAGGACCAAATGTCCTTTTAACATAATTTTCATCCTTGGAAGGACGATTTTGCGGTTCGTCTCTATCCTTAAAAATTAGTCAGAATTTAAACTATTTTTTGGCCCAAACATTTTATTTTTCCCAGAACCTGTATTTTTTATTAACAGAAATTGTAACACATATTTTATTAAAATTGTATTTCTGTTTTTTTGCAGTTTTCGAAAAGTTTTAAAAAATACTAGCGAAGAGACTTTTGAAAAAAATCACTATTAGAATTGCTCAAAGAATTTTTTTTGCAACCAAACATTTTTTGTTTGAGCCCGAGGAAAAATTTTAAGAAGTAGACTTTTACAAAAATTCGAATTTTTCAATGAGTTCTAATTGGGTTAAGGAAAGTTTTTGTATCATTCAAACGGTTCCTAGGCCTCAAACGTTTTTCTTATGGTCTAATAAATAAACACTTAAAAAAAAACTAAAAAAACGCTCTTTTATGGTGTCCAGTTTTCATCGGCCGCTACTGTATATAAGTATATTTTGTTTGTTTGGCATAACTAGTTTCTAGGGTGGAGATCTAACAGAATAAATTTAACATAATTTCCAATTAACAAATTTCTCAATTAAAGTTATTCTTAAGGCTTTAAATATGATATTTCTTTTTATTATTTTTTTTTTTACCCTGTACGTTTTAAGTAAAAAGGATGTATTATATTTGTCAAAAGGGAAATGCGTGTAACAGGCCCTCTAAATCAGTGGTAACTAAAATGCCAAAAACCGATCGTATGGGATAGGAGCTCATAATTCTGCCGGCGCGCCGCGGCGCACAGTGGGGCCATTACTCATTTTACGTTGCAAAAATCGTAACTTTTAAACCAAATGAGATAATCGAATAATTTTAATGGCATATGATAGATAACTCTTCAACCTATAAAATTAGCATTTAAAAAAGGTGCCACGCCCCCTAATTACTTACTTACGGGCTATCAAAGTTGAAATTTGTGAAATTTGTAAAAAAAAAAATTTTATGGCACCTAAAAATAATTTTTTTTTTAAATTTTTGATTTTTTTTGTTTTATTTTTAAGGTTTATATATTTTAAAATTATTTTCAAAAAATTTAAAAACAATTTTTTTTTTCAAAATATTATTTTTTGTTTTTTGTTGTGAATTATCAAAATTGCATATTTCGACCTAATTCCTATGACATCTATACGATATAGTTGTCCGATTTGAACCAATCTGACATATTGTGAACCTGGGGTAGTCTTCTACATTCTGACCAAGTTTGGTTCAAATCGGACCACAATATCACCACGTTAAGTCGAAATAACTAAAGCAATCTTACAATAAAAACACGCAGCCAGGTAAAAGAAGAAAAGCGCAATGCAAGTTCATGCAAGTTTTTTTGATTTAAAGTAAAACGGTGGATCCGGATGGGTATAAAACCATATATATTTATTTAGAGGAATGATATCTGAAGCGTTTTTAGGTTAGTGTACTGCTAGGCAATTCTAGACAAGAGAGTTATCGTCTACCAAAGTTCAAAAATGGGCAAAATCTAGTGTTTTGCAGGGCCGCAGGCCGAACAACTTGGCAAAAATCATTTCTTTGGGGTAAACGTTAGAAAAAAGTAATAAAAGCATTCGGTAGAGAATTCTTTAAAGATTGAAAATCTAAAAAGGATTTTTGGATCAAGTAAAATTTGTGGGTAGTACAACCTTTTAAAGTTTACCCATTTAAATTTAAAAAACACTAGATTTTGAAAATTTTTCAACTTTGGTAGACGATAACTTTTGAGTCCAGGAGAGTCCCGGGATTAAACCACTTTAAAACGCTTCAGCATTCATTTCTTTAAATAAATATATATGGTTTTATACCCGTCCGGATCCATCCCTTTACGTTAAGTTGAAAAAACTAATGCAACCTCACAATAAAAACACCCACGCAATTTCAAAGTTCGACCGATTGTTGCTATGGCAGCTATATAATATAGTGGTCCGATTTGAATCAAATTTGGTCTGGATGTAGAAGACTATCGCAGCTTCATAATATGTCAGATTGGTTGAAATCGGACTACTATATCATATAGATGTCATAGGAATCAAGTCGAAATATGAAATTCTGATAATACACTCCAGAAAACAAAAAAAAATTTTTGAAAAAAAAAATTGTTTTCAAATTTTTTGAAAGTAATTTTTAAATATAAAAACCTTAAAAATAAAACAAAAAAAATCAAAAATTTTAAAAAATATTTATTTTTAGGTGCCATAAAATTTATGTTTTTCACAAATTTCAACCTTGATAGCCCGTAAGTAAGTAATTAGGGGGCGTGGTACCCTTTTTAAATGCTAATTTCATAGGTTGAAGAGTTATCTATCATATGCCATTAAAATTATTCGATTATCTCATTTGGTTTAAAAGTTACGATTTTTGCAACGTAAAATGAGCAATGGCCCCACTGTGCGGCGTTGCAAAACGTTGCTCAAAACTTTATTCATACACTGCAACTAGTGCTTTGCTCTCTTTACGTCGTAACGATGTAACGATGCGACACACACTGGGGTGAGAGACCCCAAAAACGACGATTAATTCAAAATACAAATTTTTCAGTTGCGGAATCAAATTAATATGTGGTCAAAGAAGATAAAATTCTGCATTATAGAGTGAACAAATTATGGCTCTATGTCTAATAGAAACCCTGTAATGTGACGCCAAAGTTGAAACTTTGTGTTTTCGTTTTTTGAAATACGAAAAAATTATATTTTTTGTCACTTTTGATGACGAATTTCACGTAAAAAATTACCAAAAAAGAATTTTTAAAAAATGGAAACAATAAATCTAAATCCTTATCAATTTTCCTAAATTTTTTTGAATCGAAAATTTTTAGTAATTATATGGAAAAAAATGTAAATAAAAATTACTTGTGAAATAAGAGGTATTTTTATCTTTAGATAGGCAAAAGTTGCTTCAAACGTAACCAAACGTAACCATTCTTTCTTTATTAAATTTGTAACATATTTGTCTAAGTGCCCTCCAAGGGGTTTTGCGCCCCGTTCTGCCCCAAGAGAGTTATTTGAATTCAATGTTGAGCGGAAAATCACAAAACAGAGTTACTTTTTCATTTTTAAGTGGTCAGCTGTTTCGGTCAACTGTTTATGTCAGCTGTTTTAGTCAGCTGTAAACTGTCTGTCAATTGCAATTAGCAAGACAAAGTAAGAGATCAACTTTAAGCTCAGCTTTAAATTTTAAATTTTTTTTATTAATAAATGGAAAGCAAAGTAAAGCGTATATATTAGTGTACTCTTATAAACAGTGAACGTCTAGTTGTGATCCACGCCATTAGATAAAATATATATGTCTATTAAATTTGTAATAAATAGTATGCTTTTAACTGTGTTTCTCGTCTTTAGCAAAGATGTTTCAACATATGCTACAAAAGATTTTAGCTGACCTATATCATTGAATTTTTACGAACACTATTTTATATCTTGCAAATTCAAAGAAGAAGAAAGCGAAAATTATATCGAGTCCGATTAATGTATATATTATTTAAAATTTTTTTATTTATAATTTTTGTTATCATTATTAAACTTTGAATTATATATAATATGGCCCGTTTTTATTTCAAAGAAACAAAATTTTCATGCATTTTTAGTACGTTTTTTCTATGGAAGATATATTATATAGTCAACCGATTCTTATTATTCTTCATGAATATAGTCTACATGGGTATATAATAGAAAAGGGAAATTTTCAGTGTTGAAAATTATGAAATTGCTATTTTTGCTGTGAAAAAAACCGAATATTAGGAAAATTGTCTAAAAAAAAAATTAAAAAAAAAAATATACTCTAGGGAATACTCAAAAGTTAATGATTTGTACTTTTATTGATCTAATACAAAATAAAAAATTATAACATGGTAAAATTTTTGGACGGTTGAATTAATCGTCGTTTTTGGGGTCTCTCACCCCAGTGTGCGACAGCTCGAATTTGCTTTTATTTAATTTTTTCAGTGCAAAGCAGTAAACCGTTTCGTGGACTTCGTGTTTCGCTGCTACACACGAAAGCGCAATGTTTGATTGTGTGAGTCTGGACACCACTGCTCTAAATTAAATATAGTTTGGATCAGCATCAAGAGCCGACACAATATAACCATGTCCATGTGTCCGACCCTCTGCTTGAACAGCTTAAACTAGGACTATAAGATATAAGAACTACTAGAGCTACCAAATGTGGCACATAAGCCTTAGGCAAATCAAGATCGGATAAATATATCGATAGTTTTGGCTGTTTCAAGTTTTTAAATAGCACTTTTTAAACCTTGTTAGTATAAATATCGTAGATAGTAACAAAAGTATTATAATATTTAGTCAATTAATTATAATTTGTAAACAATTATTTTTCATGTATTTAGATATTAATTTTAGATATTCTCACCTCATAAACACTGTTGATATGGCTATGATTTGGGAGAACCACACGATCCAGAAGAATATCAAAAACATGGTTAGGTTCGTTCTCAATTTCTTCAACTCACAACAAACAAATCTAACAATGCATTGCATCAGCATTTTGTTATTACTTGTTGCAATTCTAAATTTGATATTTCAATTATTGACGCATTAAACTAAATCTTTAACTTATTTTATGCAACCTTCCCCACGAATAACAACAAAGATACTGAATATTCAGTGTTTAAATATCACAACAACAGCTGTGACCGACTCCAGCTGTATCTGCCTTTAGAAACGCTTTCCTTTACCACTTGAAAGTGGAGCTATAAATAGAGCTACTGGAGACTTGCTATATTATAAGCTGCTACCCATGGGGAAGTGATTCAAAGTCTGACTAAATAATAAAAATAAAAGATTAAATATGGGCTAAAAAGTTGAGCGAAAAGTACAAAAAAAATTAAGAATGTGCAACTTGTAAATACCCTGTTACTTTTTTGTCTTTGTTTAAATACAAATAATTGTGTTATGAATATCGCATTCAACTAACGCTTTCTATACATTTTGACGCCTATCATAAACAATTGGATTAAAAAGGATACTGGGACAGAAATGTTGTTTAAAGAAAGAAAACTGAGAACTGTCTTCCAAAAATTATGAGATATAGTCAAAAGTTAGTTATGCGAATTTAAAAACAATTGGCGAAAATTAAACTTCACAGGGAGTTTATTCATTATCATTGTTTTAAATGTAACCAAAAAGCTGATAAGTAATTAGTCTTCATAAAGATCTTTGAGACAGATATGATGAGGAAAATCTGTTTAAACCTTTTTTAAACATGTAAATATTCAAACAGTTATAACCCCAATTGATTTTTAGAGGAAAAAACCTTGTAGAAGACGACAAACGATGCATCTACAACATTCTGAGCCAGGCAATGTGACAAACACAGGCTGGAAAACTTGTTTAAGTGGAAAACGTCAAACACAGAAGAAGAAAAGCCTTGTTTTAAAAAAGTCACGAAAAAACAGTCGTCGACGTCTTTGTCGACATTTTTATTGCATAATAAAAAGCGTTTTCTGTTGCGGTGTTTGTTGCGGACTTAAAGGGCTCAAGCTGCAGTGCAGTTAATTAGGCGAACTTGCAATGGCTAACTGTAAACTACGACGCTAATTTTAACGCCCCCAACTCTGACGATCACAAAAGAAAGTATATCAAATGGACACCTCAACGAAACGTGTTAACTGTGTCCAAGTTAGTGGAAGTGGCAACCAGTAGCCAGTTGCAACTTCCATTTTCATTTCCATTTCCGTGTTGCGCGTACCTTAACAAAAATGTGGACTTATGTAAATGCAAAAATTCTACAATAATGCGGCTGCCACAAGTCATGTCAACAACAACGCCCACAAAACTCAAATATTCCCACCTGGCTGGCATATTTATGACTTGTCACAGCCAGCATCAAAAGCCGTAGCCAAAATCTGTATGGGCCAACAGGCAATATGGTTATTATGACTCGAAGTTGGCTTGAAGCTGGGGCCTCGTTTCGTCTACAACTTCAAGTTTGTCAGGAATTTCTGGCTTTTGCATTTGAATAAGTTAACCACACGAGAAACGCTTCTCGTGTTGCCATTCGTATACCCTGTAACAAGGACTTTCTATACAGTAGTGAAAATAATAAAAGTGGACTTGATTTGTCTGACGTTCTTCGTTTTTTGAATATTCGAGATCTGATATTCTTATGATTCACCAGCACAGGGTATCTTCTAAGCAATCACACTTGTTTATCTCACTTTTACTTGATATATGTACATGTGGTGTTTAAAAGTGAAAAACTGTTCCACATAAAGTTTACATTGATTGTTAATCAAAGAAAAACTCGTTACATAGTTATCATTTAAATATGTCTGACTATAAGATATCCTGCAGTCAAATATACCCTGTTTTATTTTATAAAAATTCAAATGTAACCTGTGTTTTTAATTTTTTAAGTATAATGATTTAATTGATATTGTCTAACACATATTAAAATAAAATTATTTTAATCCTATAGGAGAACTATAATATAAGATTATAAAATTAAAATAATATTATGTCTGGTTACAGGATGTGATGTAATAAGTTATATCCTGCGACCTATAAAACCCTTTTTAAATTAAGTTTCTTTATAAGATTATACTTTCTAATACTGCCTGACTACGAAATATCCTTACTCAAATCGAACTTGTTCCCAAATTAAGTATACGCAAGGTATAATTATAATATTATATTATTTTAATATTTAAAATAAATAAATTATGACAGACTACGAGGTATCCTTCAATCGGAAATATATTCTTTAGTCAGCATTTGAATCCTTCCGCTTGTTTCTTCCTTTCTTTCTCATTCGTACTGTCTGTAGGGTATTAAAATTCTTCTTTTTTCTCATGCATTATGTAAAATGCTATAATGTAAATAAAATTGGCATTGTTAAGACACAATATATGTACGTATGCTGAGGCGTAATAATTTTTGTCATTGCACTAAAATCTCGCACGCATTTTATTTTCGAAAATTGTCTATAGAACTCGCAGATCTTCAGATACAACAACGAGAAAAGCATTTCGTGTGGGCGTTGACAATATCGCACCCCAACCGTAATAACCCGCTCTTTGTATTTAATATTTGGTTTGCAATGTTAAAGCATATTTTAAATTGCTATTGTCACAATTTGCACAGTCTAAAGTAGGCTAAAAATAATGATGGTCGTCGCTTTGTTAATTGTTGAGCAAACGGAATTACACATCTAAAGACTTAATAGCCATTCATCCGGTGCGAAGATCAACAAGCCGGCAATACCGAAAAACGATCCATATATTATTATATCAATAACCGTTCCGGGCATTAAAGCGCTAATAAATATAACTTTGGCAAACAAATTCATTTTTCTGGTGGCGCTGGATAAATTGCAATTAAGCGCTATTATTCATATTTGTTGAATAACAAACACGCGAAAGCACTTTGGCGACAACTAAACAAAGCCATATCGGGAATTGGCTAATCAACTACCATAGAGTCTAGACCAGATCAAAGTTGCTGGTGATTATCCTAAAGGACCTCAAGATCAACATTTAAATTACTTTGTATTATGGAATCAAGTGCACTGCGGGCACAACACAATCCTGACTTAACAGTTAAAGGACACTATTTATTTTGTTTTCTTAAATCTCTCAGTTATAAGTTGATTAGATTTGTTGTTGTTCGATTTGTATTGACGTCGCGCTTCGCGGACCCTTCGAGCCAGCGTGCGAAGCGCACGATCGCACCACTGGAAATCGAAATGGGAACTGAACGTATTACGACTCACCTCTAATAATTGTGGTCCAAGTGTGCAGAAAATTCCGCCATATGTCGTGGAGAGCGAGACACAACCATACAGAGAGAGCAACACACACACACACCCAGACACACGCAATCCGGCATTGAAACTAATACATAACGAGAAAGCTATAGTTACAGAGTTGCCAATCAGCTATTTCCCAGTCAAATCTGGCTTTTTTCGAAAAATTTTCTTATTTTGCATTTTCCCTCCCTTTCTACCATTATAAATAAATGATAACTATTATGATGTTTTATATGACTTTTATGACAAACTTTGATAGAATATTAAAAAAAATTGACATTTTATTAATATTAAACACATTTTTCTTAAACATGTAAAATGCATTGGTTTATTTCGTTAAATTTTCTCTTTAAAAAGGCATTAAATTTTTAACCTTCACCCTACGAAGCACATACACTAGCCAGCAAAACTCTGGCCACTTTTTGTGTGAAAAGTAGGAAAAAGTGGTAAAATTGCAATTTTTAGCAATTTTCAAAAAAATCATAAAAAACACCAGCAAAACTATTTTTAAAATTTTTTTTTTGCAGTCACTCTTAGAATTGTCTCAAGAATTTTTTGAATCAAAATATTTATTTAAAAATCGATGATAAAAGTTGAAAATGTAGACGTTCAAAAAAATTCGAATTTTTCAATGGGTTAAGGAAATTTTTACATCATTCAAACGGAATTTAAACGGCCTTTTCAAATATATTTTTTTTACTGTGAAGACTTGACTTACAACAGCTGTTAAATTAAAAAAAAGGTTGTACGCAGAGTTTTGCTGGCTAGTGTACAAAGATTTTGCTCCTCAAAAATGCGCAGCACTGATAGCTACACGCACACACCTACACCTACGTATACTTGGGCACACACAGGTGGAAAGAGAACGTCGCACCTCTTAGCGCTACTCGTAGATGCTGAGCAGCATCAATACAACATTATTGCAACTGCAACGACGACGACGACGACGTGTCGAAAACATCGCACGCCGACTGTCGACTGCAGTTTGCCGGTAAACTTGTCGCACAGCATTGACTTTATGAGCGTGTAAGTGTGTGTGTGTGTGTAAGTGTATGCACATGTGTTGTGTTGTTGTTGTTGTTTTTGTTATTGTTATTGATGCTAGACATGCCAAATTGATAACAAGCCAAGTCATAGAGACGAAACTTTCACACTCTGTAAGCCTTTAAAGTTAACCGATATGTAACATGGACAGCAGAGAAGTTGTACTTGATAGTTCAATTGAAGGACCAAGCTCAGTTAGCAAACAAATCAGTTATTTCAGTTAGTACATGAGATTAAATAACGACTTCTTATAAATGGATAATTATTAAAAAATACTGAAATTTAAAATAAAATTAAAACATATTCTATTAAGTAAAAAAGAATTACAGAAATTATTCAAAAAGGTAAAGAAGTCTAGGGATATTTAAAAAAAGTGACTGATAGTTCATTCGTTTTAAAGATGTTCTTATTAAATTAAACTTTTTTTTATTAAGCTTAAAATAAGAAAATGCTTTATTGATGTAACACATTCCATTTCTTTTAAATCTTTACCTTCTGTCTTACAATACAGGGTGACCAGAAAAAACGGAGACAATCTTTAATATGTCCGTAAGCAAAAGTATGTTACCGGATTTAATTAAATGTTATTTTATCGAATTCTCCATTCTTTTTTGTACTAGTCACAACATTTTTTATCCATTGCTGTTAAATTTTCCTGTGGTTTTATAATGTCAAGTAAACGTTGTGCAATTTTAGAGCTGTTTCATCAAGAAAAACGTCAAATGTGAATTTGTTCGTTTGCTCGAGGTGCCTAGGCAGACTGTGTCCAAGGCCATCCGCCACTTTAATGAGATTGACCATGAAGGCTATCGTCCGGGAAGAGGAAAAAAAGCACCGTCAATACTTCTGCCAATCGTCAAATCATTCGAAAGCGGGTGATGCGAAATCCGAGGGTCTCCATGAGGAAAATTGACCGTGAGACCGGAATGAAACGTGTTTCTGTTTGGTAAATGGCGAAGATGCACCTTGGACTCAAGCCGTACAAGCTCAAAAAATTTCAGATCCTCACGGATGAAAACAAGCGCGTGCGACTGCAAAGATGCCACCAACTCAAGCGTCGGGCCGCAGGTCGGCGATAGGAGCGCATCCTTTTCACAGATGAGAAGCTGTTCACCGTCGAGCAGGCCCACAACCACCAAAACGACTGGATCTGGTCCGTAGAGGATCCGAGTACGTCGGCCATTGTCAAACATCGCCAAAATCCGAAGTCCGTTATGGTCTGGGGCGGCATTTACGCCAGCGGCAAGAAACCCCTGGTTTTCGTGGATCAAGGGGTTGAAAGAAACCAAGAAGTGTACCGCCGCGACATTCTCGACGCCGTGGTAATTCCTTGGGCCCAACAGCACTTTGGCGATGCGGACTGGACTTTCCAACAGGAATTCGGCCGGCCCACAAGGCGAAAATGACGCAAGAGTGGTGCAAAACCCATTTTCCGGACTTCATCTCGTCTGCTGAGTGGTCGCCCTTCTCGCCGGATCTGAACCCGATGGACTCCGGCGTGTGGTCGATTTTGGAGGCCAGGGCCTGTGCTAAGTCTCACTAAAGTTTGGAGGCGCTGAAGTAATCGCTGCGCTTGAGGTGAGACCGATTGTTGCCCGAGGACCAGCGGCCCATCGCCAATAATTTTAAATCACGTTTGGCCCTGTGCATTGGACATGGACAAGGCCATTTCGAAACCGGCTGAGAATCTTATTACTAGTGATCCATGTTATCATTATTAATTGTTGTTTTGCAAAATTTCCTTTGATTGGTAAAATTATAATAAAAAATGTTTGTCTCCGTTATTTCTGGTCACCCTGTAATTTTAGAATTATGAAACTATAAAATCAGTTCGAAAAACCTTGCAGCCTTAAATTATAAAAATCATTTTATTTTAAAATGCACGCTTTTTCCTAAATTGGTCACAACAAGCTGCACTTGGCTGTAAACTTGTTCGGCCTCTGCAATCGATACTTAAATATATTTATTTATTTCATTACTAGTATTGCTACATATGTACATATGTATATAAATACACATAAAATTGAAAATAGCCTATAAAAAATAACTGCAAGTTGTAATTGAATCGAATCTATCATTTAGTTCGATTGAACTATCCAACCGAGAGATGAACCATAAAAGAAAATGGGTACAATTGCACAAACAATTAATAATATAAAAGGTATATGTACAAATAAAATCAATTATTAAAATATTTTATTTTAATAAACTATTAGAATAAAGCATACCCTTTAAATTTCGATTAGAATTACGAATTAATTAGATTATTTTTGGAAATAATCGTAGGGACTATATAATTCACTGTAGAAAAAGTTTTAATTATATAATGATTACGATTACAAAAAACCAGAAATAATCTAAAATTATTTAATTATAATCAGAAAAAAATCCAAAATAATCAAATATAATCTTTCTGATTATTTTGGCTACTTTGACTGTGATAACTTAAAATAATTTGATTTTTACTAAATAGTCATAAATAATCAGAAATTATCAAAAATAATCAGATTGTTTTTGATTATTTATCATTTTTTCTGATTATTTTTGAATAATTGTAATAATTTGACATTATTTTTGATTTTTTGTAATCGTAATCATTAAATAATTGGGAAAAACCTCAAAAAATCGTAATTTAATCGTTAGTTCGACTTTTAAACAAAAATAATCTAATTACTAATGATTATGATTACTAATCATTATTTAACAGGTATGGAATAAAGTGTATGGAATGAGTGTAAGTAGGAAATCGAAATGCCAAAGTCGTATAACTCAAACTCAAACCCAAACGCCCAAGTTATGTTGAAAACAAGACAGGCGAACAGCTCCATCTCCATCTCTTTGGCTCTTTATTGTGTGCATTTTTGTGGGCCTCGTTTGTGGTACTCCTGGAGCCCAGCACACAGCTGCTAGTGGCAAAAGGCGTCGGAAATGGTTTAGCCCCCGCAATAATTCAGAAGGCGGCGCATTTAAGGTGCCGGAGGCAGATTTATGCCAAAGTCCACATAAATACAATGCATACATGTGCACGCGAATTTAGAGCGTGGGTCCGCAGATCAGAGATAACAAAAAAAAGTTGTCGAGGAGAGAGAGCACAACTAATAACTAAGCTCCTGGATGTGACAGGTTATCAAGTTAATTGCGAGAGAAATGCGATATCCACCGATCAATCAATTATTTGAAAGGCGTATTCTGAGTTCACAACTTAAATAAAGTTTCAAAAGATCACAAATATTATATTAATATTAAAGTTAAGTATAAAAATCAACAAAATACTTTTAGATAACACCTGATTTGGTCAGCTTACGGATACAGAGTATGTAAGCAATATAAATAATTATTAAAACGCATAATTGCAAGTGCAGCTGAAAGTGAAATTGTTGCTCATATGGTAAATCTGCGCACCCGGCAGACAAATTTCAAGTCAACGCAAATAAAGCCAATAAAGGCGTTTGGCAATTTTCCTACCGCCTGCAAACTCTCAGTGAAGATTAGTGGACACCGCCAATCATTGAACGCCTTTGAAGACTGTCTATGTTTTTATATTTTTCATTTTAAGTTTTTTGTAATTTGTTTAACGTAGTCGGGAACTCCTTTAGTGCGTTGTTAATGTTACAAAAGGTTACCGCGGGCCGAAAGTGCCAATTGAATTGCCATCTGATGTTTCACCTGCTTCGACTCCAGCTCCTCGATACCTTGACTCTCCAACGGGAAAGATAAACACTTGTAATGCGAAAGTGTTTTGATGCCACAGCGCTTACACAATGAGCAAAAAACAACAAACAAACACACACGAGCTGTTAAGTGCTTAAAGCCAAGTAACTGCGATGTTGGCCAAGTTAAAACTCTATACTGCAGAAGGCATCTCAAAAGGAAAACGGTTAACACAAAGCCTAAAGATAATGTTCAAATCGGATATAAAACAGCGATTCCAGCCACTTTATCCCATTAGATTCCACATCAAAAACTCAACACAAAATTTAAAAATACTTAACGATCGAGAGTTTTTAACAAGCAGTTACACTATTCATAAAAATAATACCGATTAAAAGAGCTGGTAAACTATCCATAATAGTGTTAAGCACCAATGTTCCCACTAAAATAAAGTTGTTATTTTTCTACGCTTTTATACATTTTTTCCATTATTAAAAAATGTACGTTTAATGACTTATTTATTTCGATTGTTGGGAATTTTACAGACAACGAAAGTAAATTCCCTTAAAAATTAAAAAATAGATGGAAAGATGGTATTATAAATTCCCAAGAAATCCATTTTTAAATAACAAAAATCAAATTTACAAACCAAAAAAATAAAACATATTTATTTAGGTGGTAATAGGCTATTAATCTAAATATACCTATGTAATTTACCTAAATATTTAAGACAAAATTTAGGAATCTATTAGGATATGTTATGCTTGATTACAGGGTGTTCAGCCCGTCGAGCCGTCCATCCCACGCAAAGTGCCAAAGTGTTGCCCAAGCGTCTGGTATTTTTTTCTACCAGATAGACAATAATTAAATAGTAGAAAAATGCCGGCAAAAATGAAATAAATGAAATAAATAAAAAACAAAACAAAATGCATAGGAAAAACAAAACAACAATGGCAAAAGGAAAACCGGCTTTTCAAAATGTTTGCGTTTAATGGACAGGCAGGCGCCTACATTGCATTGCGAGGAGGAATGGAATGGGAAAAACAAAACGAAACGGAGCGAAGTGAAGTGAAGTGAAGGCGTGCGACAAGCCCACGATACGCAGACTAATCGATGCAGCTACACGAGATCAGTGATCGGGCGGGCGATCAGCGATCAACGATCAATGTGATTAAATTGATTAAGCAAAGTCAATGAGCGACCGCTCACAATCAATTAACTATTTGGACATTGAGATGAAACGAAACGAAACGGGACGGGGCGAGACGAAACGGCCAGGACAGGACAGGAGAGTGTGAGTATACGTTCATATTCGGATAAGATCATTAAAGTTTTTGCTATAAAGTGAATCGTTGCTGAGAGATCATTGTCTGCAGTTGCCATAATCTGGCACACTCCACACTTGGCTTGACTTGGCCTAATCATTTGCATAAGCGGCGGCAATCGCTTCTGTCCCAAGATAACTACGAGTAGTTTTCGCATATCTTGTCTATGATCGTTTGATAGCAATGTCATGTTGTACATGATTATGGCTTTTTGCCAAGTTTGATTACAGCAACAAGATCATGATGCATTTTCGAAAGCCTAAATTGCAATATACTTTGATTCGCATTTGAGTCCTTACACATTCGCCAAAAGTGAAAGTAAACGATCATCATCATCATGATCGCTGAGGCAGCCGATCACCTGCCATGTGTGAAATGTCTAGAGGGGATTGGGAGACTCTGATACTGATGCTGATGCTTGGTTGCCTCGCTGATTCTGATACCATAAACAAAAATTACATCCGAGGGTTGTCTAAAAAGTCTAAGTGAAGTCCTCCACAATTTTAACGCTATAAAAAAGTTTCTAGAAAGTCCTCAAATAAACTTATGTATATTTTCTAGATTCCGCCTTCTACTCGATAGTCGATACCTTTTAATGCCTAATTTCCATTCGAAATTGAAATCAATGGCTGGTGAACACTTTGATGAAATTTTAAGTCAAAATCAAAGTTGTCATTTTATTTTTATAGTCTTTTTAATATTTCTTAAAAAAAATTCAGAACAGTTTGGCGCAAAATGCTTAATGTAATAGGAATGAACACAGCAAAAGGCCAGATTTTAAATTATAGATGATATGTTGCATTGTTTTGGTTTTAATTAATTAATCAATAATCAAGCCAATATTGAATGCGCATTTAATATTTTGTATAAGAAAGTTTAAAGCACTTTTCTTAGCCATATTCGTTAAAAATACGCAGATTCCAACGCCTTGTTTGATTTTTGTTTAAGAAAACCATATTAATATAATAATAAAGTATAAAGAAAGATATACAATAATAACGTGGTTTCCTTATTAATTTTGTTCAGTTTATTTTTAAATCTTGTGTTCTGTTGATTACGATTTGTTGTGTCGATAACAAAGCATCACAATCACAGAATTTCAGCGTACTATTTTGGTGATGAATTTTTAGTCATCATAATCACCAAATTTTGAAATCATGATTGCTCATCACTACCGTTCACCAGAACAGTCATACAAATTTAATCGATATTCTGTTGTCGATTTGTTCTGGTGAACACGGCCAATGATCACAATGATACATTTATAATTTATTTAACCCATTGTAAATTGTCTTAAATGATAAATAGTTCAGATATTACTAACCTTAATCTAGCTCAGTTTTAATTTATTCTGCCGAAATGTCAAACCTTTTTGATACATTTTTGGCAATTATTTTGAAACCCATTCAATTTATCAAAAATATTCATAGAAAATATGTAAATATTAGATTCTACATTTTTGTCCAGACTTTTTGCACAGCCCTCGTACACGGAAAATTTTATCGCCTTACTCCTTGCAAAATGGAAAGTACATTTCAATTGATAAAGCTATTTGCCACGAAGTAGGTGTAGGTGTAGGAGTTGGAGTTGGAGTCGGAGTTAAAGTTGCAGTCAGTGCCACAGGCAGCACATGATGTCCAGTCAAATCAAACTGAAATCGCACTTTAATTTGCTCCCATTTAACACTTTTACCGAATAACATCAACGACAACGACAACAACAACAGCAACAACGACAATATCAGCAAACAATGTTATTGTCATTTTGAAATATGTTGTGTAAGGCCTTTTAAGGATCAGGCGATCTGGCGATCACCGATCACCGATCGACTTTTGGCGTTGGCGTTTAACTCCTACAGCGTCTTGTTGGCTCGTAAATAAGAAAATATCCCAGCCTGACGCAGTATTTTTTTGTTTTTTTTATCTTTCAGTCTGTTTTCGTTGTTTTTCTTGAATGAATTGGCCACCAATAGATAGCCCAGACAGCTGGATAGACCCCAAAGAGACGACTCGACTGCCAAGGCATTTAGAAAGTCGCCGCTCACACGCCGCCGTTTAAAAGTCAAGGAAAATAAATTGAAAACTGTAAAGCAAATTACCGGCAAAATGCATTGTGACAAGACTTGGCGTGGGTGTTGTTTTTCTTTTTTTTTTTTGGTTTTTGCTAGTATTCACCCCACCGTTCCTCCCACCACCATTGTCCACCTATTCGCCCCATTCGCTTGGGGATCTGTTTAGCTATGTATATTGCTCATAAAGCCTCTGGTTGTACAGCCAACACGCAACTACATAATTACCTATCCAATAAATATTTCATTATTCAATTTTCAACCTTCCACAATTGCGTTTTCCCTATTCCATCGTTAATCTTAACTATCGTCAGTCCATTTATTTACTCAGATATTACACCTGCTATTAAATTTTCATACCTTTGCAGATTGTTAAATAAGTTGTATTATCAAAAATGATTTATTCATTTTCTTTTATTATTTTTCATTAAAATTATCCATCTGTTGCGAAGTGAACTTATCTCTCAATTTTTACAAAAGATGTTTTTCATAAAGATGTCATACAATCTATTGTATTATAATTCTGAATTAACAACTACTTTGTGAAATTACAGATACATTTTATATGACATCTATAAAACGGTGTAAAAGTCAAAGTCATCAAAAAATAAATGACAACTTCCGAATGATATGATTGGGAGTCTAAAATTAAATATCCTGGTATTAAAAAGAGTTCAAAATGTGAAACCATATTTCAATATTTTTCGAGAAATTTTGTCTATAAATGTGTATCCTATTCATCTATCAAACTTTTAATAAAACGGAACTATTTGCTAGGGTATTTAATCTTCGGCATGCTAATGAAGCCTATTCATTCATTTCCTTATCTAAATAATATTACTATAGGGGTTCTAAAGATATTTTATTCAAAGGCAATTAACAAAGATTGTATAGTTATTTATAGTTTAAGTGGAGTGAAGACTGTTTTCTAGAGCCGAGAAATAATGAAATAATCTCCCTCGCACTCTATTTCCTCTCAGAATAAACATTGTCACGTTTAAGTTGAAATACACTTGCCGCTAGGCACGTCAACCTTACTATAATTCTACTATGCTGATAATTGTTATTATGTTAAAGCTGAATACTTGAATGCGTACTCATTTACATAACTGCGTATGTGAGGAATCGAGCACGACAGGGAAATTCCATATACTACATATACTTGGAAATATTAAAAACAAACAAATAGCAAAAGAAAAAACCCACCTTTCTTGTTGTTGTCGTTGTTGTTGTTGCTGTCGGGGAACATTCTTTGGTATCATCACATCGTCGACTAACTCAGATTGCTGTGATTGCTCTAATTGATTAACATCTGCATTCGTATTTGCATAAATATTATGATTAATTTCGTTATTTAATTGATTTTTTGGCACTTTAGCAGTCGCTTCATTATTATTATCTGCATTACTATTTCTTTCACTGTGAGGCACTACACTAACATGTTCATTATTGTTATTATTATTATTATTGATATTTACATCCGACGACGGCAACACATTCAAATTCACTGACGTGTCTTTTACAACGGCCGGTTCTGTAGTTGTTGTTGTCGTTGTTTTTGCACTAGTTCTTGGCGCCGTGCCCAACTTCAGCACAACGCTATCTGCTTCTTGAGGTGCTGTCGTTGTTGTTGTTGTCGTCGGCGCCTCTTCTTCTGATGCAACTTCTTTACGTTTTTTGTAATCATTTAACACGATAGGCACTTTTTCATTGCTGCTTCCTTTGCCATCTGCTGCCAGAGGGTCTTGCACCCCTGCCCTCTGCTCGCCAGCTGCATTTGCGATCTCCGCAGCTGCAGCGACATTAACTGAAATCTCATCTGCCGCGGCAGCGATGTCGTACAGCCAGAAACAGCAGCTGCAAGTGGAATAAATGGCAAACAGGAAAGTTTTGGGGTAAAACCGAAGACACTTATTGAAACAGTTTCGTTATCCTTACCTAAGTATTAGATTTATGTACATAAAACGTACCAATTGCAATCTAATTCGCATTCTTATATTATCCAGCGCGAACGGCCGACGCGAAATTATACAAAAAAAAAATAAGTCAAGAGTAGGCGTTTTGCGAATCGCGGCGCGACGATGTTTCAATTGGCATGCCCGACCTTGTTAAATCAATTTGATTTAATGTACGCTAGTTCCATTCGCTCAGGAACGAAATGGTGCGTACTTAAGGACAATGCCCGAAACGTTCATACTGTATTGATTTATAAAATAATAATAAATAGATTGCTGCTAAGTTTTCTCGCAGCGAAAAAAACAAAAAAAACTAGTGGTGGTTAATGCACGATAGCAGTAATCGGTATTTGCTTTCAGTTCGACCACTAGGCGTGCATTCGAGGGATTCCACGGCACAGCTTAAAGTATCGATACTTGCCACCTTGTTTTAGCCTAGTACCGACGTCAGAAAAAAGGCCTAGCGTAAGGTCAAACTCCATATAAAAAAAACGCTGGCGTAAGGTGAATAAGAAGAAGACGACATTTATCTCCGCTTGTCGGTCCGCACGTCAACTAAACTGAAACTAAAAACGGAGTTGCCAGATAAGGAACGAGCGTTATCCAGCACTGTTTGAAACAGCTGTCAAGCCAAGCGAAAAATATATTTCTTTAGAGTTTCGGTATCTATCTATCTCACTCTCTCACAATAAGTCAAAAGAAATGGCGGTGAAATTAACAAAAAACAGCAGATTGGATCTTTTCGAGACAGCAGACAAAATTCTGCTGATTAACGAGGTGGAAAAGAGGCCAATATTTGTATTTTTTCATTAATTTAGAGGGAGAATCCACGTGAAAAGTTCAAAAGCGATAAGTGCACCAAATACCCGCTGTGCTTGCGTTTCATCGCATATTTCTCCTCTATTAATATTAATATACATTTTTCATTGCCTATTCTCTCCTCTTTTTTGCAAATCAGCTCTGCATGTTCATATTTAAAATAAACCGCTGCTGACGCATAGAGTTACCATTCCATTTTATGTTATTTTTCCGTGCTGCATTGGCAACTCTGGCTTTACGCTCGTCGACAGCTAAATATTGTGCATTTTCCGCCGCTAAAAATTTATCTCACGTCGGTACTAGGCTTTTGCCAAAGTTGGGCCAGAGCTGCCACACAGTTGCGTGTTTTTTTGTACATATTTTTATATATTTAAATAATTTAATATTATTAATTTAATTAAAATAAAAATTACCAAGAAAATTATAAATTTTCTTAAATAATAAAGTTCATTTCAAAATTTTGGTTTGAGTCACGTCGCGTAAATAATTAGTTAGAAATCCCAAAAAAAATAAATTCAAAAAAAAAATATAACAAAACTCCTGAGAGAGTTCAAAGTTCTAGCTTCAAAATTATCAAATTTTCTGAAAAAGCTATATATTCTAGGGTGCCACAAAAATCACTTTCGCTTGAATTTCACTTAAATTTGTATGAAATTTAAGTGAAATTCAAGCGAAAGTGATTACTGTGGCACCCCCGATTGTCAAATATGCCACCGTTGCCAAGATTGCCACCTTTTTTTTGCCAATGCAATCAGCTGATTAATGCATTTATTTGTTAGAGGTGTGTTGTTGTGGTCGTACCCGATGCATCGATGTTTATTACTAAACACATAAAAATTTTGAAAACGGTTATTAAATCTATAAATCTCATCTGTAAAATGAATTGTATTGAACATATTTCTCATAATATTTTGAAGTTCTTTGCTTCCAATATTTTAGAGGGCCGTAAATATCAGGATGCTTTATTTTTGTTGTATAAAAAATCATTCGATAGTTGCTCCAATGTTTTGCAAGCATCGACCGCATCGAAGTTTCACTCGATGTTTCTCCACCTCTAGTTAACTTCCATTCTATTTTCACCAGTTGATTTTTCATCGAAAATTATAAATAAAATACAAATAAACTATGTCATTCCTGCGTGGTTCACTGAACTATGTTTGGTGCACAACCAGCGTGCTGGGAAAAGGCGCTACCGGCTCTGTGTTTCAGGTAATATACAAAGAGTGCGTCACTACAACGCTTTTTTACATACAAATACACACATACATATAAACAATTGGATGTAGATAAGTTTGACGACGATAATAACAAATATGTGTTTTCCCCTTTTTGTAGGGAGTGAATAAGACAACGGGCGAATCGGTCGCTGTCAAGACCTTCAATCCGTATAGTCACATGCGTCCTGCCGATGTTCAGATGCGTGAGTTTGAGGCTCTGAAGAAAGTGAACCATGAAAACATTGTCAAGCTGCTGGCGATCGAGGAGGATCAGGAGGGACGTGGCAAGGTCATTGTGATGGAGCTGTGCACGGGCGGCAGTCTGTTTAATATACTGGATGATCCGGAGAACTGCTATGGCCTGCCAGAACATGAATTCCTATTGGTGCTCGAGCATCTTTGCGCCGGGATGAAACACTTGCGAGACAATAAGCTGGTGCATCGCGATTTGAAACCAGGCAACATCATGAAATTCATATCGGAGGATGGCCAGACCATTTACAAGTTGACTGACTTTGGTGCTGCTCGAGAGCTGGAGGACAATCAACCGTTTGCCTCGCTCTATGGCACCGAGGAGTATTTGCATCCTGATCTCTACGAGCGTGCTGTGCTCCGTAAATCCATACAACGATCATTTACCGCCAATGTGGATCTGTGGTCCATTGGAGTGACGCTTTACCACGTCGCTACTGGCAATTTACCCTTCAGACCATACGGTGGTCGCAAGAATCGGGAAACAATGCATCAAATAACCACAAAGAAGGCATCGGGAGTTATATCGGGAACCCAGCTGGCCGAGAATGGACCCATAGAGTGGTCAATGACGCTGCCACCACATGCGCATCTCTCACAAGGTCTCAAGACACTCGTTACCCCATTGTTAGCGGGATTACTGGAGGAGAATCGGGACAAGACTTGGTCCTTCGACCGTTTCTTCCAGGAGGTGACTCTGATCTTGCGCAAGCGCGTCATCCATGTCTTCTTCACGAACCGGACCAGCTCTGTGGAGGTGTTCCTGGAGCCGGAAGAGCAAATTGACAACTTCCGGGAACGCATATTCCTGCAAACTGAGGTGCCGCTGGAAAAACAAATATTGCTGTTCAACAACGAGCATCTGGAAAAGAGAGTGACGCCACGTACCATTGGTGAGTGGCATGATCCATGTTTTAGGAACTGATAATACCATCTGTTGTCTATTGCACAGCCAAGGCCTTTCCGAGCACAACCACAGAGCAGCCCATATTCCTGTACAGCAATGATGACAATAATGTTCAATTGCCGCAGCAAATGGAGCTGCCCAAATTCCCAGTGTTTCCTCCGAACGTGTCCGTTGAAAACGATGCCAGTTTGGCCAAGGTAAACTCACCAGCTTTTAAATAATCCTACAATTGACTTGAATATTGGTCTTTGCAGGCAGCTTGCAGCGTGGGGCATGAATGCAAACGACGCGTGGATATTTTTACTACAATGGATATTCTAATCAAAAAGGGTGTTGAACACTTTATTGAGATGCTAATTACCACAATTACATTGTTGTTAAAGTGAGTCTCAAAGTAATTATAATTTAATAATTTAAATGACAATTTTATCTTATATTTTGTATAGAAAAACAAAGAACTTTGACAATCTGCTGTCGACAGTACTTGACTATGCAGATGTGGTGCAGAATGTGACCAGAGTGGTGAGATAAACCGCATAATTACCCTAGTTAAATAATATTCTTGTAATTTTCCACATACAGACAAAGGGAGATCAGGAGCTCAAGTGTCTGCTTAGCACGCTGGAGAATGTTAAAAGCGATTTCGATGCAGCTGCCGATGTGATAACCCAAATGCACAAACACTTTGTCACAGATGATGAACTAAAGTGAGTCAACTCTATAGTAGAACCAAGATCAACTTACCCATTTCCTATCTTACAGTGAACAGTGGTCATCGTCGATGCACGGCAAGAAGTGTCCGTGCCGTACTCGGGCCAGCGCACAGGCCAAGTATTTAGTGGAACGCTTGCGTGACTCGTGGCAACATTTGCTGCGGGATCGGGCAACGCGTACGCTGACCTACAACGATGAGCAGTTTCATGCGCTGGAGAAGATCAAAGTGGATCACAATGGCAAGCGTATTAAGCAGCTGCTGCTGGAGAATGTCAATCCTGCAGTTGCACAAATGGCTGAATGCCTCGCCGATTGGTATAAGCTCGCCCAAACGGTTTATCTCAAGACGCAAATATTGGAGAAAGATGTGCGCGACTGTGAACGCAAATTGTACGACATTCGCGATGAGTTGTATCACATTAAGTCGGAGCAGAAGCTCGACGTTGATACTAAAAACATTTCCAGTAATAATCAATTGGCCAAAATTGAGGAACGCAATAGGCTGCGCATTATGAAGCAACAGCAACTAGAGGTCATGGCCGTGATGAGGAAAAACAGCGAACTGATAACGCTGCTGAGCAATTTGGGCATTGTCAATGGCAATGTGAATGGCAGCTAACTTAAATATACATAAGTCAATTAATTAGTTGTTAAGTAAAGCGTGTCGCATGTTTTTGACAATTGATAGTATTATCATGTAAATAATAAATATTATAGATAACCAGCATTTGAAATGGCGCGTACAAGGAAGTGATGCCAGATCGCACAGTAGATAGTTGGCACTATCGATAGGTATGTTGCTTCGATATAACTGCTCACATATCGATTGGCTGCGCTTGTGCAGCCTGGGGGGTTGCATTCATTGTTTTCATTGGCAGCACTGGTTGCTTTGGCATTGTTTTCATTGAATTTTTCGTTTGTAAATAGTTTTCAAAATGTTTATACGTTTGCCATGCTTTCATTACTAATCACAATTGCGTATGCCATTGATGTGGCGCTGATCCAACCAATTACGAAAGTAATTGATACGATTGAGGAGGCTTTTTACTATTGTTTCGCTTGTAGCTGCTTCATCGCATATTGCCTGATTCAGGGAGCCGGCTTCATTTGGAGACTCCTCTGCACCGTTGTCTTCAACGCGTGCAGACTGTTCTGCTGCGAGCTGCGTTACGTGGTCTGCGAAGTCTTTGACTATATTTACTATGGCACAGTAGACAGTCTGCAGCTGGCACGGAATATTTTCAAAGGAATTGTTTTGTTCTTGAGCAATGTGCTCATTGCCCTGGGCAACTTAACGCTGTGGATACTGCTGCTGTTGCCGAGGGCCATCATTGCCATTTTGGACTACCTGCTACTGGGAATTCAACAGCTGGGCAGCTGTATTCTGGAAATTGGCACACATCTTCTGCACAATCTCTTCCGACTGTCCATCGGCATCGCCGTGCTGCTCGTGCTCTACATGTATCGTGACTATGTGTATCTCTATGCCAGAATGCTGCTCAGGAAACTGCGGCACGGGATGCTGACCAGAATGTACGCGGCTCTGCAGGGAACATGGGTTGGCGAGCCTCAGCATTCGGACTCATCTCCAATCCGCCCTGATCAATGTGTTGTGTGCTTCGAGCGCCGCAGAAATATTGTCCTGTGCATGTGCAAGGAGTGTTCACAGCAGCTGCGTCGCTTCGAAGGCGGAGATCGCTGTCCGATCTGTCGGGATTTTGTTGTAACACTCATGGCTGTTTATGCATAAGTTCACATTTTATGTTTTTTATATACAGGGTTGCCCATATTCGACGGACCCATCTGACAACTCCATAACTTTTGACAGATCGCTTAATGACATACCGCGTTTGAAGCGTCAGTCCAAGCAGATTTTTACCATGGAACAATACACGCCACGCGAGCGCTCTGAAATAGTTGCAATTTACATTCAACAGATGACGAGCAATTTTGAAACAAAATTATCATGTCCGATGAAGCCCATTTCACATTGAATGGGACCGTAAATAAGCAAAATTGCCGTATTTACGCCACTGAAAATCCTCAGGAGATTGAAGAAGTGCCTCTTCATGACGAAAAAGGCACAGTTTGGTGCGGCGTTAGTGCGAAAACGGTCATTGGGCCGTTTTTCTTCCAAAATGAAAATGGCCATGCCTGGCCACCGCGTTCGCCCGATTTGACGCCGCCTGACTTCTTCTTGTGGGGATATTTGAAGTCAAAGGTTTACGTTAAAAAGCCAAGGACCGTAGAAGAGCTCAAGGACAACATTCGTGAAGAAATAGCCGCTATTCCGGCCGAAATGTTGGCGAAAACGATGGAAAATGCTGCAAAAAGGGCACAATACGCCATCAACGCCAGAGGCGGCCATTTGAGAGATATCATATTCAAAAATTGATGTAAACAAATCTACTTGGAACAAATTAAATGATTAAGATTGCCAACCGCCAAATTTTTATTTTTTTCTTTGATTTTTTTAAAAAAAAACATGGGTCCGTCGAATATGGGCAACCCTGTACTTGTATATACCCAACTATATGACTGCCAAAAGGAGCTTTAATTAGTTTTTAATAAATAGATCAACCCAATGAGCCAAACATTTGTTTAACACTCAAGAAAAAATAAACTGTTTTTATTTGAAATCAGTGAAAGAATACAATTTGTATGTATGTAAATATATGTAAAATGTATATGCTTCGTATATCTAATTTGATCGAAAGGCGTTTAGAAAATAACTATTAAATGTATGCTTACATATTAATTAAAACAGAAACAAGACAACACAAAAATTAAATAGTTTTGCATTTGCTTTGTAATTAATTATGTAATTAGATTGCATTGTAAGTTTAACGATCAATTGCGTATTGTATAAGTATCTTATCGGGTAACTAAAACAATAAAATGAGATAAAATTACACAACGGGCTATATACTTATGTAACAATAACAGTTTTCCTCATATATGTATAGTATGTATGCATATATATTATTATTATAATATGTAGCTTCTTCAGGTATTTTCTACTATAACTTCGCTAGTAATACGCGCATAATTAATAATATTTTATAATTCATGCATTAAGTTATAGCTTTGCTTATTGGCTGATTTTTCTCAACTTTAAATGGGTTTTATTTTCTATAGGTATTGTACATAATCCAATTGTTTATATTCTTTGTAATCAATTTCATCAAATGCACTTAAAGGCGTACATTATTTTATTTTTTTTACATTTTTACTATATTTTTGGCTATGCAAAATAGTTTTTGTTTTTCAAAATTAAGGATAAATCTGTTATATTTATTTATAGCCGTTGATAAAGCTTTCTAAATTATCCTATCTGGTTGGTAAGTACATAATAAAATATATGTATGTATATGCTCAAAATATGCATTTCATATATTATCTTGTGTTATTATATTTTTGTGTACATATGTAAACATATACGTATAATTTAAGTATTCTCTTTAAAATCGTTCCATTGAAAAATCTATTGGGTAATTTCTCAAAAATATGCCCTCATAATAATTTCCATACTTGACATATAAATATATAGATATTTACAAATATATATTTGTACATGCATATGAGCTTACATATAAAATTACAAAAGAACATTTAACACGAGCTTGTGTGTGTATTTTTAAATATACTTCAGCTTAAGCCTTTGTGCCAATATAGAAGTTGTTGTTGTTGTTGTTGTCTTGTAAAGTTCTCTATTCAAAATATATGCTGATGTATGCTTATTTATTTATGTATGTAGAAGGTACAAAGTAGGTTATTGTGGGAACGACTGATCCTCAAATTCCTATATGTATATACAAAGATAATGATTAAATAACATAGTGTTTTTGTTTTTTTCGATATGTAACGGCTAGATAATGGCATTTCATTTCTGGGTTTAAAACCGACAAACCGCTTTGGTCACACTGTTTTTGTTTTGTTGCATCCTGCTTTCAACCGTTTTGAACCGCTTCCAACCGTTTAGAACCGTTACAAGAGCTTAGGAGTAATTTCATTTAAAGTTTACACAAGTGCTTTGTTATTGCTACTTATAATATATTATTATGTATGTCTATATGTTTGTAAATGTGTATATGTAAAGAAAATGGCTTTTAACTGGACATCATGTGGATATTATGGATTTTATCTCTCTAGTTAATATATAATCCAGATTTATCGGCTGTAGATCAACATTCACTTATATTAAATTTGCCTAAACTAAATATATAAAGTTATTAAAGGATGTACAAAATCTAGTTATTCAACAGCATCAATTAATTATCAAATATTTCATATTTAATGATCTATCTAATTAATGAACTAATTCAAATACAAAAAAGTTATGCCAATATTTATAACGAAAATAAGTTAATAACACTAAAGGTTTGTGTGTTTATTCTTTGTGCACGTGCAAAGCTTGAAGAGATATGTTTTTCATTCGTTTAGCCTAAACAGTTATATTGTAGTCTTTAGTTTTACATATAGAAATTTTCATCATTTTTTTTATTTTTATTTAATAATACATTCATACGAAGTGGGGAAAGGCAAGATATAAGATTAATTATTTGCTATCTACGATTTGTTGTCTCATGCAAAATTTCCGTTAAATCGTATTTTAAAGAAAAGTTGTACGTATCAAATAAATCATATATAAAAAATTGGACATAAGTATAGACATCTATGTAGAGTTCAATGCCAATCTATCACAAAGTCACATAGAGGGGCTTCAATCAGAAAATAACACATGCTATTTATACTTATAAAGAGATTCACATCAAGTGCTCGATCCATTTGCAATTCTTTGAGAACTCATTTGGAGTTATTATTATTATTATTTTGAATAATATTTTCTCTTGTTTTTTATGCTTGGAACGTAGATATATTATAGGTTCTTAAATTACACAATACTTATTATATTGTAATTATTATTTATCTTATTAACTAGTTTGTGTTTGTGTGCAGCTCTGTATGTGTCAGACACAAATCACATAAAGGTACTTCAACTCTCTCTTTCTCTAAGTGCGATCAAAACTCGAACCAAGATTGCAAAAAACCTAAACTGTCTATATACTATATATATTTTCTATTCCTAAGTCTCTAATGAAAAAATACTTTGTTGGGAAAATATTTAGCATTATTTACAATAGATTTATAGGAGGGGTCTTATAAGTATATATTTCTTTTATTTTATATATGTAACTGATGCTTAAGACGATTGACTAGAAGTAAGCTAAAGGCAAGAGTTGGGCATTGCATAGAACATTTGTGTTTTGTACTCGAAGGCAAGCATTAAGGGTCAAAAAAAGGGGGAAGTACACGTCAAATAAAAAGGGTTGCATGTGCGTGTTACCGGTTACCAGTAACCAGTTACCGGTTGTCTGTTGTCTATTGATTTTGACGGTTTGAATTAAACAATTTAACAATTAACGTCAACAAGTTGTGAATTTTGTGCTCTGAGTTCTGACAAGTCACGAAGCCCTCGGAAATGCTGAAATATTGATGAGACGACGCCAATTATGCAACCATACGGTCTGAATTAGTGATTTTACTTTACTTTGCTTTACTCTAATTTAATTTAAGGGATGCCTAAGAAGCTACTAGATACTTGCACTTGTTATCTGCAACTTTTGCTTTATTTTTTTTTTCTTGCTGCACAGATTCTTGGGATTTGTTTCTTAGGTCTAGTTGTACTTAAGAGCTAGATACGAAGGAAGCAATGTTATGGCGCCTAGAAGGGCAATGTGGTGACAAACATGTTCTCGATGAGCGATGGTGCCGGCACTAGATCCTCCAGTTTCAAATAGAATATGCGCTGCAGTCCCTGCACGCTCAGCGAACGCAATTCCGGTAGTTTTCCGAGCAGACGACTGAAGTAATGTTGTTTTTTCTGCGCCTCTGCATTGTAGGTGACATGATCTCGCAGGCTGCCAATGATTTTCATCTGCAGTTGCTCCACCTTCTTTGGCTCACGCAAGCCATGACGTTCTGCAAGGAAAATGAAAAGATTTTATATATCTTTTTCTTTAAGGTTAAGGCAGTAGTGGGTTGCCAGTAACTTCTATTTCTCAAAAAACTTATCGATTATGGATTGAGCGTAACATATATCAAAGTCTTAAAATCGTCTACACAAAAATCGACTTGTCGATATATCGTGAAAAAATTATCGAATTAAAGTACTTGAATATCGCTTCCGTGAAAATTAAGTTGTTGGCTTTTTAATGTATTTTTTCATCAGTGCAACTTAATTGTAAGTTCATTTAACAAAACGAGTAGATTATATAGATATAAATATATTATCCAGTGAGTTGTCGATATTTCATGAGCATCGATTTAATTAGCTCGATATATTGTCAATAAAATTCTCGAGTATTGGAAAATCGCTTCCACGAAAATCGAGTTGTCGATTTTTCGATGTATTTTAGCACCCCTACCGTTAGGCTTTACAAATTGGCGTCACAATGATGCCTTCTTCAGCGGACAAACAATAAAAATTGTTGGAAAAATACATAATTATGTAAATAAAAGTTTTTTTTTGGTTTTTTTTTTTTAAATTCAATGAAAGCTCAATTTTTCGATCTAAATAAAAATAATTATAAAATAATAGTTAAATTTCAATTTATATTTAAAAATTATAATTTTACTCTTATTTTTAAATTTTATTTTAGAAATTAAAAATAAAAGTTATTTTTCAATTTTTATTATAAAAGTTAATAATAAAAGTTATTTTAAAATTTTTTTGATAAAAATAATAATTAATAATAAAAATTGAAAAATAATTTTTATTTTAAATTTGTATAGTTAAAATTAAAAAATAACTTTTATTTTCAATTGCCAAAACAAAAATTGGAAAAATAATTTTTATTTTTATTTTTTTTTTATAAAAATTAAAAATAACTTTTATTTTTAATTTTTATAGCAAAAATTTAAATAACATATAACTTTTATTCTATAATTTTTTAATCAAACATTAAAATAAAAGTTTATTCAGTTTCTCATAACTCTTATTTGCGGTCCCTGCGATGAACCCAACAACATATTTAATCCGTCGTAAAGTAAGGTGAGTCCTACCTGTGATGAGGGTGAGCGCACAGAGGCAGGCGAAGGCTGAAATGTCGATCTCCAGATTGTGGAGACTGCGACTGAACTCCATGATGCCGTTGAGCCACTCGCCGAAGGATCGCTGGCACTGACTGCGATGCAGGACGGTGCCGTTGCAGAAGATCATCTTGGTGTCGTCGCTGCGAGCGCGATAGGAGAGACGCAGCACGAACAGCTCCAGCGAGGCGGACTGGAAGAGCAGCTCCTGATCCTCGGGTGTCAGCTCCAAGTAGCCGGGAATCTTCTCGGCGAACTGCTTGATCACATCCACCGAGTTGGTCAACAACTGATAGAACTGATGCACCTTGTCCGCCTCACTCATGCCCAGTCCACCTGCTCCAGATCCAGCTCCTGCACCTGACCCTGATCCTGCCGAAGGGGCGAGCTGATTGAGAAGCGGTTCCTCGTAGTGGGTGTAGTCCAGGCAGGAGGGATCGGGTGTCGTGTCCACATGACTGCGCACCAAAGCGGTTATCAAGGAGATTGGCGGCGATGGCGGTGATTCCTGCGGTGACTTTGGCTTGGAGGGCAGCCTGCCACGACGACCCTTCAACGAATCCGTGCGCACCACCTCCTTGACCATGCCGACGACCAGACACTTCTGGAAGCGACAGAACTGACAGCGATTGCGCCGCCGCTTGTCCACCGGGCAACTCTTGTCCGCCAGACACACGTACTTGGAGCCCTTCTGCACGGTGCGCTTGAAGAATCCCTTGCAGCCCTCGCAGGTGCGCACTCCGTAATGCTGGCAGGCGGCGGTGTCGCCGCACACGGCGCACAGCTGCGAGGCGGACGAGGCGGAGGATGAGTTCACCGAATGCAGCAGTCGCAGATCCCCGCCAGCGCCGCTTGCCGGCGAACTGGCTGCCGAATTGGGCGCCGAATTCAGCTGCACCTGCAGCGCATGGGCATGTCGCGGACCCAGCGTCATCTTGGCCAGCTTTGGGCTGTGTGCGGCCGCAGCGGGCGACACGGAGCGTTGGACGGGCAGCGAGGCACGACGCATGGGCGGCACAACGACAATCGAGCCGGAGTTGGAGGCGACGGCAGCGGCGGCAGCAGCTGCTGCTGCTGTGGCAGCCTCCAGTTCCGAGATGGTGGGAAAGGTGGGCAGCGAATAACGCTCGCCATTGTGGTTGTTGTAGCTCTGCGAAAATGAAAAAAATAAGCAAATAAATAAAAAAATTGTAATAAAATTAAAGAAATTGAAATAATTTAATTCATTCATGTTATTTATATCTTGATTATTTTTAGAGAATTTCAACAGTAGCCGTCAAAATTAAATAATTATTCAGGGGTGCCACAGAAATCGCTTTCGCTTGAAATAAATAATTATTCAGGGGTGCCACAGAAATTTAAGTGAAATTCAAGCGAAAGCGATTTCTGTGGCACCCCTGATTATTAAAAATCCCACGATTTCGGCAATTTCAAAGTTTCTCCAAACTAATTTTTATTTCTTACTGAATTAAATATTCAACTGAAATTTTTTTTTATTTTGTCTCTCTAAGATTAATATTCTAATTAAAAGTTTCTTAGTTTTGTGTTCCTTATCTGTTTTCAAAATGTTTAAATCTTAGGTTCTCAAAGTTTCTTAGTTTTGTGTCACTAATCTGTTTTCCAAATTTCCAATTTTTGAAAGCTTAAAAAAAAAACACGCAGGAATTTTAGGAATAACGTCATTTTAGTGCAGATATTTTTTTCCGCTGTCTTAATTTTTACCTCTCCAATATTTTATATTTTCTGATTCCATTTTTTCTAATATTTCGTTTCCTAATATTTTATTTAATTACATAATGCTTTTTTTTTTAGCTATTTTTTACTTTGACTTTTTCTAATTTTACTTTTAAGTTTAAATTTCATAGTTTTTCTTAGTTTTTGTACCAAATTTTTCTCTTTCAATTTTAAATTATCTAAGTTTTGTATTTCTCTTTTTTGTGTGCAATTTTTGAGCTAATTCCCTAGTGAATCACGCAGGAAAAGTGTTAATTGTTGCTACTCACATGATGAAAGCCTTGCTGTTGTTGCTGCTGTTGTCCGTAGAAGCCTTCATTCTGGTTGACGCCGTTGTACTCATAGAGCGAGCTGGCCGACGAGCTGGGCGAGGGATTGGAAGCGCCATTGATGGCATTGAAGTGCCCGTGGTAGTTGTAGCCATTGCTGTTGCTGCTGGGATTATTCTGTTGCTGCAACTGCTGCGGCTGCGACTGCAATTGATGCAGCGAAGTGGGACCTGCACTGAGACCAGCAATCACCTCCGCCGCGGTGGTCAAGGGGAAGCAATCCTCATCCATTTTGAGTGTGAGAATTTGATCAGTGGGCGTGGCAGCGGCCGAGGAGGAGGAGGCTTGCTTGGGACTGCCCTGGTTGCTGCTGGTGTACTTGAGGGAGTAGGTTTCCTGGAAGCTGGGCAAGCTGCTGCCGCAGGAGAGCGGTCCGCCAATTGGTGAGATCAATTGCAGCTGTGCAGCCTCCAACTGTTGCTGCTGCTGTTGTTGCTGCTGCTGTTGGTGTTGCTGCTGTTGCTGATGTTGTTGCTGTTGGGCGTGTAGAGCTATGGCGGGATCGCTGCTGGAACGCAAACTGAGCAGGCACAGCGAATGATGATCCTGCTCCGAGCTGGGACTGCTCGTGGTCAATGGTTGATCCTGTATGGAGGACAATCGCTTGTCGCGCAGACAAGTCAATTTGGTGAGATTCTCAATGGAGCTGGTGATATCCTCGCTGCTGCCAATCAATGTGGCATTTGACTCCACCTGTGTGTCCGGATAACTGGCCACAGATTGCTCCAAGGCTGGCGACAACAACGAGTTGTTCGAGTCCGAGGGAAAGAATAGATCCGAGAAGAGTTCACTGTGGTTAACGGCCGCGTCGGCGAGATTACTGATCAGCTGATCCTCCTCATGGGACAGCAGCGTCTCCTCGCTGGCTGAAGACAACAGCAACTGTTGCTGCTGCTGCTGCTGATGTGCAAGCAACTGCTGCTGTTGCTGTGAGCTCTGATGGTGCTGCTGGCGATGATGGTTGTGGTGATGATTGTGGTGATGATGATGATGGGCAGCACTTGTGGCAACTGCTGTCACTGCCGACGTCGTCGCTGTTGTCGTCGTCGCGGATTGCGTTGAGAAATTGTCGAACGACGAAAGTGAACTGAAGGAGCTCTGCAATGCAAGAAAGTCGAAAACAGACTGATTTAGTAAATCACAATCTAGCCAAGAACTCATGTAGGTCTAGCTCTAAGCCACCAGCAACAAAAGGTGGAGTCTGACATGCGCGTTGTCAGCGGCAACTCCGATTGGTCGACAACCCCTGGCAACCCCTAAAGAACAACACAACCATTTCGTTAACCATATTTCGCATTTCCAATTGGTTATGCATAACGAACTTGCCATGCAATTCTCGCCAAATTCAATTAGTTAACTATTGATGTTGCTTTCTTCCTCACAGCGGGCAATTAATGTTGCCTTTCAGCAATCATTGATCTTACCTATTTGCATAGGTAATGTTTAAGATCCTGACAGAGATTCAACCCATTTAGCAATCAAGGGATATTTGCATGGGCAGACAGACCTTTTTATGAATTTATTTATTATACTAGACATGTTTGAGCATAAATTATCTAATTATATTATATTGATAACCTCCTTCATTCAACAAATTTTCTACTTAGTTTTCTTTGAAAAATCTCTATTCACTCAAAGCTGGTGCAAAAAAATCACCAACAATGGATTGAAAATCGGACAAATTTTAAGTTATTTATTTAAATAAATTGTATCAATATTTACAATAAAAAGAATTTATTTTCTTGATCGTATGTCTATTCGCCCATCAATCATAAAGACTATAAGAGCTAGAGGCTCTAAATATCTCTGTAGATTATTGTACAGTGTACATCATTGGCAAACATTTTTTATATGTACAAATAAAATTATTTTTGAATTTATTTTTATGAATTTTTTTGGTTTTAATTTTAAATAATTAGTTATCAAATTTATTTTGTTTTTTGAGTGACAAAAAAAAAATGTCCATAAAATATGAGCGACTTAAGAGAATATTTTTTGTAATTCTAAAGTAATATAATTAATTTAAGCTTTTGGTTTTAAGTTTAAGAGCTCCATACAGATAAATCTCTATTCACTCAAAACTGGAGCGGAAAATTCACCAACAATGGATTAAAATCTGCCAAATTTTGAGATTTTTTTTAAATAAATTGTATCAATCTTTATAATAGAAAGAATTTATGTTCTTGTCTATTCGCCCATCGATAATAAAGACTATAAGAGCTAGAGGCTCTAAACATCCATGTAGATTACTGTACAGAGTACGCCATAAACAAACATATTTTATATGAACGACTTCTGTGACTTCTGAGGATATTTTATGTAATTCTAAAATAATGCTATTAACTTAAACTTTAGGTTTTAAGTTTAAGCACTCCATACAAATACTTTTTTAAAAAAGTGTTAGGAATTCTAGTTAGTTGTAGCTAAATTTAGTCCTAGATTTAGTTATAGCTTGGGCAAAAAATTCAACAACAATGAATTGAAAATCTATCAAATTTTAAGATTTGTATTTAAATAAATTGTATCAATCTTTATTAAAGAAAGAATTTACATTCTCTCGTCTGTCTATTCGCGCATCGATCGTAAAGACTATAAGAGCTAGAGGCCCTAAATATCTATGTAGATTACTGTACAGTGTACACCAGAAGCAATCATATTTTATGTATATGTAAATTTTTTTGGTTAAAATTTTAAAAAATTAGCTAACAACTTTTATTTTATTATTATATACGAGTATCTCTTTTTATTTAAAAAAAATATGGAAACATTTTTTGTAATTCTAAGAAAATACAATTAACTGAAACTTTAGGTTTCAAGTAGTTTGCTAATAATTATAATTAGTTGAAGTACTTTTTAAAGTAGTTTGTTAGGAACTCTAGTAAGTTATAGCTAAATTTAGCTAGAGATTTATTTATAGTTTGTTTCGACTTACATTGGGCTGCAGAAGTAACATGCTTGTGGTCGCTTGGTTTTGTAGCCTCACTTGGCTTTGGATTTTAGTTGTTGTTGTTGTTGTTGCTGCAGCAGTTGTTGCTGCTGCTGCTGTTGCTGCTGCTGTTGTGGCAGCTGTTGTTGTTGCCGCTGCTGTTGTTGCAGTCAGCGTTGCCGCTTCCTTTGTTGCAACTGAGCTAGTTACAGCTACTGTTATTTTCCTTGAATTCTCCGACTTAAAGCTCTTCAATTTAGCTGGTCTGGAACTCTGCTCCGAGTCCGTTTTAATGGGCGGCGAGCGACGCGTCTCACTTTCTGCACCTGCAAATTGGAAAAAATAAGGAAAATGGTTTCCCATTAGGATATGCTTGGCTGGAAAAGCGCGAATGTGCGAATGTGTGAATGTCAAGCGGTGCCTGGAGTCTACTTAATTCTAAATATGCAAATATGAAAATATGAAAATGCCACATGCGATGATTGTTGCCTGTTATTGCCGACCAAACAACTGGGAAGATTCATAAGGTTGCTCATATTTTGCCAAAAAGAAGCAGAAGAGTAACAAAAATAAACAGTTGCTCAATTGTCTTGCGTTCCACACGCAAACAACCGTATCGAATGTCTTAATTAGAAATGCTCAGCCGCCAGACTCTCGGCTCACACTACTGTGCGCCTCTGCCCACACTAGTGAAGAGGGGCATGGGCAAAGGAAAAGCCAGAGTTGGAGCCCCAAAAAAAGAGTCAAGAGACAAGACAAAAAAAACAACGAGGATCACATCTCCATCGCAGTTAATGCGGCACATAAAATGTAATAAATTGTGTTGTCCGCTTGCAGCACGTCGACTCCACTCCACTCCGCGTGCTGCTCGCTGCCTCCATTGCCTCCATTGCCTCCATTGACTCCACGTTGCGGGTGTTCGTTCGGTTTTGATTATAATAAATATTATGGCTTATTCGTATTTCGCGTATTGCAAAACGTCATTTGGACTCTACCTTTTTGGCGGTTTTATTTTTTGTCGTCGTCGTTGTTGTAGCTGTTGCTGTTGTTGTTGTTGTTGTTATTGTCGTTGCTGGTTTTCACTTCTCTTTTCAGAAATCATTTTTCACAATTTGCATATTTTTATGCTGCTTGTGATTAGGCTTTTTGAAAGGAAGCTTGAAATGTAATTGAAAAGATTCTTCAGCGATACAAGAGTTTTCGATTTGTAAATTTAAAAGATTGCAAAAGAATTTTTTAAATATTATAAGATCTAGCAGAAGTCACCTAAAGAAATAATGGCAAACATTAAGTCAGTTTGGGACAAAGTTTTATTTAGTTCAAAATATAACGGCTGTATTTATTGAAAAAAAGCTCCAAATGTGAGTGATGAAATAGAGCGAACAAGTGAGAGAGAAGAAACGAGCGAATGATACGGAAACTAGAGCGAGCGGTACAATCACAGCAGTGTTGTCAGATTAGCTTATTTCAGGCTAGATCTAGCATATTTAAAAATGCAATAGAATAGGAAATGGAATGGAACTTTAGCATATTTTAGAGTTCATATAGCATATTATTGCAATAAACAAATATTTTATAAGTTTTAAATGGTTCACGTTGATTTCGCTGATGATGTGAAATCAAAAATTGAATAAATTCGTCTATTTTTATGGGAACAGATTAATGACACTGTCAGATTTCGACCAAAAGGTGCTTGCCTATAAATACGCAGGGAATAATAATCCATTTGAGTTCCTTGCTTTATTTGCCATTCAAATGCTCTCATTGCCGTGGTCAAATGCGGAAGAAGAACGCGTTTACAGTCAGATTGTTAAAACAAATGCACTTAAAAACTTTAAATACAATATTAAGTAAATGTTTTTTTTTTTAAATAATTTGTATTTATTTTTTAATTTTTTTTTTTTATTTTTATACCTACAACTTGTTACAAAAATATATTAGTCTTATTAAAAAATAAGAAAAATATATAGATGAGATAATTTGATAATTTAATTTAAATAAAAACCTTATGATTTTGTACGAGTATGTTTTCTTGCATTTGGATATAGCTGGTTTTTTTTTATTATTAGCTTATTTTAACTCATAAAATAGCTTATGCGAGCGCTCAACACCTGGCAACACTGGATCACAGGAATCAAACGAAGCTAACAAAAGGATAATGGGACTAAATTTAAATGATCATCAGGAGCTTATTTCAGTAAATTGTGGAACATGGTCTTAATGATTTGGTACCACATAATTATTGTGTTTCATATACAGTTAATCAAGTAATTGTTTTGTCAAAATAAAAATATATATGTGCCAATAAAATATTTAAATCTATTATAAAAAGGGAATAAAAAGATTAATTGGGTTTAACAAAACAATTACTTGAAGATCTCCATGTATTTACAATAATATATGTATAATAGACTCCAACTTTAATAGGCCAGCAGTCGTAGAAACAATGCCCCACACACAAAGATCTCAAATGGGAATAAAATACATTGCAATTATTATAGCCGTGGGTCATTTAGAAAGCAATTGATCGATACCCTTTTGAAGCGGCTACGAATGAAATGAAATGCAGAAAATGTGAAGCCCCCGTCCCGAATAAAATAAAACTACCGTGGGCTACTGCGAAAAAAGCTACCGGGAAGAGCAGAGATAAATTTTTAAAGATTTGTGATTACAATGTGCCATTGTTTTTATTACCCAAGGGGCATAAGGAACATGTTATTGGCCACAAAAAAGCAACAATTTGGGTTGGGTTTGCCAATATTTGTGTTTGGTAAAATCTGTGCTCTGAGGTTGCATCTTCAGTTTTCAGCATTTTTCTAATTGTTTTGTGATGTCATTTTTGTTTTTTCGGGAGACTCTCCATAAACAATTTCTATGGTCTTTATTTACAACAGATTTATTATAATGGCCGCAGCTCCTTCTGCTTTCGGTTTCGTACATTTATCGTGTCTTCTTCGCATTGCATAAGTTTGCTAATTTTTTTTTTTATATAAGTTAGTTAATACATATTATTTTGCAAGCTCTCTGTACTTTGAACTGCGAACTTCGTTGCACGCTCTCTGTCTTGATGATGTCTCGATGCCTCTCGGTGCCTGATCAATGGACATGGACATATGGACATGTACAGAAACTGACAGACAGACAGACGGACAGACAGACAGATGGACAGACGGACAGATTGGGAGTCATGGGGCAAGACGAAAACTTGCGCAGTGACCCAAAGAAATGGTAATGCGTCGTGGTCGAACGTCTTTGGCTTCGGCGCACGGGTCAGACCTGAGCTTTTGGTGACTCTGTCGGCGCTGTGGCAACTCTGGCACTCAGTCATTGAGTCAGTGGGTGCACCACAGTTGCCGTTGTTGCTGTTGTTGTTGTTGCTGTCAGTGCAAAACGCCGTTGCACCAGAAAACGAAACCAACGACGACGACGACGACGACGACGACGACGTCTCTGGGTACGGCTTCGTGTGAAGTTTTTGTTATGAGAAGTATACAAATGGGCTTCAGCGAGGTTTGGGCCACAAGGAGTTAGTCATTTTGTGTCTGTTTTGTGTTGCAGGTTCGTCGGCGGCGGAGGCGTCGATGCTATCGCCTTTGAAATTCACGAAGACCCAATAGACATTGACGTAGACTCAAGTCCAGGCCAAGAAAAAAAAAAAAAACAAAAACTTCCTGCAGTACCTTTTGGTTGATGATGAGGCCGTTCGTCTGCCTCTTTGTTGCTTAGACTTTCACTATTAATTGTCGATTTTCATCGATTGTTGTTGCCCTGTGATGAGGCAGAAAATGTAATACTTAATGGCCGAATGGGCAATGGGTAATGGGGTTGGTATTTAAAGTTGTGCAAAAAAAAAAAAGGAGAAGAAAACCCAATTTCTGGGCTGAAATTCATATCGAAATTGGATCTATTACTCAATGGTCGCCGAGTGAGAGACAATTTGATTGATTTATGCAATCGCATTCGTAGTTGGAGATGGAGACTCAGTCTCCGTCTCCATCTGCATCTCAGGTCTCAGTCTAATGCCACATTGTTTTCGTCCCAACTAATTGCCCGACTCGTCTTCGTCTGCATCTTCTTTTGCGTCTGGAACTGTGGGCTTGTGCATTTGGCATACACGTATCATGGCCAATTGGAAACCTGAAACGTTACCCACATTTGCATACCGTTTAACACAGTTTATTTTTACTTCTTTTTTATTTTTGGAGAATACTTCTTCGCCCCACCGAAACCGAAAGATCAAACGAAGGCGAAACGTATCTATTTTGAAGGTATTCAACAACTTCAATTGCAATCACTTGCTTTATGATCTATCGATGTTAGTTTACGTTTGATGATCCATTATCATTAGAATTGTCTTTATCAAGATTGAAGTCGATAGAAAAGGAATTTGGACATGAGTCAAAATAAATGAAAACTTGTTGGAAAGACTACAGTGGAGCAACGTCGACTTTGAGAGACCCTGTAAAATGGCAATACATAATTTTTTAGAAAATATTATTAAAAAAAAGCTACCATAAACTTCTGAAACGTAACAAACTAAATAAACACTTGTTGGAAAGACTACAGTGGAGCAAAGTCGACTTTGAAAGACCCTGTAAAAAGGCAAATAAAATACTTATAATAAATTTTAATAAAAATATTATCAAAAAAAATAAAATGTCACCAAGAACAGCTGAAACAATACTAAAACGCTGAACCACTCTCTCAATAATAAGCCTAAAATTAGTCGATAGCTAAGTTACAATTTGGATTACAAACTGAAATTCATTTATTAATGAATCCGGAATTTAAATTTTTCAAATTTTCATTATAATTATTTATTTTTTTGATTAATATACTAAGGATATACAGAGATCAGCTTTTATAACGACAGACAGGACAAACGTACTGTAACCATGTGAAGTACATATGTATACCCTTTATGGGTTAATGTACAGGGTCTAAGAAAAAAAAAAGAGTTTCCAGTTTCACCAAAGACACCAAAATGAATTGTTGCAGCAATTCGTATAAATATTTTTATGCCAGTTTAAATGCTAAGTAAACCACAAGACGCAGACGCAGACTCAGACTCATACTCAGACTGAGACCAGGTCGACATCGACATCGTCACCGTCATCGTTTTTTAATCGCTGCAAAAACGTATTGAAGGCCATCGTGAACATTTCATAGTTGTAGCCAAAGCCAAAGCCGGAGTCGGAGCCGGCCATCCGAGAGGATTGAAGTCACTTTACACGCGCGTGAGCGCATCTTAACCAGTTGACCCGCCTCCATCCACCATCCTCCTCCTCCTCGTCGACTCACTCTCACTCATTCTCGGCATGAATGTGTCATTAAATTGGCCAATACTTTGGCTTTGCCACTTGACAGCAATATGCTCTGGAACTTGGCTAACAGAAGCGGTCATCGTGTCAGCTTCACTTGAGATACATTATGCAAAAGCGGATTCATAAAAATTATAAAAAAAGAAAAATAAAAACAAATCAACTGCAGGCTGGAATTGAGTATTGAATATTGAATATTGGTATTGGTCTTGGGCTTTGTGTTGCCAATTTGCATGATATTCTAATAAAAGATTTACCGTTTAAATTGTTGGCTGTTAGGTGTTAGCCCAGGCAGATGCAGCCTCAGTTTGCGCATTCTGAGAACTGGTTTAATTCAAATTGATATTATAGTGTTATATCATTTGTGAATATAAGAACAGCACTCGTATTCGTCTGTCAACCAGTTCCTAATACCGAACCAAAAAAAAATACATATTGGATGAGCTAAAGGAATACAAAAATGTATTAACTGTATGCGACACTTAACCGTGAATTGGCAGCTGTATTCAGGAAAATATTTAATACACAGAAAAAAAAAAATCAAGATTTAAAAATTTCGGTAATCGAGGAATTTCTTAAACCAATTAAAAAATACTTGTTCAAGTACGACTTTTTCAATTCCTTCTTCGCCAATATTTTGACTATCGGGGCTCAATAAGAATTTTATAACATCCTGAATACAGCTGTGGCCATAAGTATTTTGACACCATTTAATGTTACTCATTTTCATGCAAAAGTGGCCCTTTTCAGTTTTCAAAAAATATTAAAAAATTATACAAAATTATAAGAATTGTTTAAAAAAACGTATTGAATCAAAACATGTTTAGTTTGAGACCGAAGAAAAAAGTTGAAAAAGTAGACGTTTACAACAATTCGAAATATTCAATGGGTTAAGGAAAATTTGTTATTGTTTAAAAGGAATTCAAATGACGTTTCCATTGAGGCCAAACTTTGCATGAAGTAAGTTCAAATTATGAGTAGAACTAACTTTAAATGGTGTCAAAATACTTATGGCCACCGTTGTACATACTTAAAAAATACATTAAATAAAGAATTTTAAACTTTAATTTTAGATTTTTTTTTTTTGAGTTTAGATACATAGATAGATTATTGGGAATTGCACTCCGAAAGATATTAAAAGTGAGTTAAATTATATGTATAGATAGATTATTGAAAGCCTCATACACAATTTTTAGTGGCTAATTTGCATCTAAAGCCAAAGTATTTGGCTCAAGCATGGTTCGAGGTTGAGGCTGAGCCTGAGTCTGAGATTGGGAGTGAGACTGAGACTGGCGGGTCAAAGGTGTGCAGACTGCACTGCATCAACGTCGAGGTGAGTCGCCGCCTGATTGACATGGCTGAGACAAAGATAAATAAGCTGCCAGTTTCGGAACGACGCTTACATAATTAGCAACAGCAACAACAGCAACAACAACAGCAGCAGCCACAGCATCAGCATCAACATCAGCCAAAGTATCTTTCTTTCTTTTTCGGCCAGGTTGCTAAGCGCATCCGAAATAAAAGCCCAGCACAAAACAAGGTGCAGCTGCCTGGGAGCGGGTGGGAAGCTGGCCTGGCCTGGCCAAATAAATAAAAATTTGACACAATTTTTTTCCTTTTTTTTTATTTATTTTTTATTTTTATTTTTTTTTTTTGGTTGCATTGTTGCCAAAAAGTTTTTTTACAACGCCGTCGAACCAACGAAATATCATCGAGCTGAAGCTATGAATGCATGCAAGTGATCATGCGAATATTGTATACGAGGGCGGCTCTTAAAATGTGTACAAGACTTATTCTAAGAAATTATGCAAAATTAAATGCAACAATAAACTTAAAATAAGATTTATGCAAATTAAACATTTTAAATGTAAAAGAAATGATTGGGTGAAGATTTCTGATGAGATGTTTAATTCTCTGGATCTTAAGCAAATCATACAACAAATGTTGTATTAATTAAAATTAAATTATTAATATTTTCAGTTTTTAATTTTTTCAATTTAGTTTACAATCCTGTTATCTTTATTCCAATTTTGAATAATTTCATAACTAATGTCCAAAGTTGACGAATCTTTTGGTAGATAAATAAAATTAAATAGTATTCTAAAGCTTAAATAATTTAAAAAAATCCATTTCAATATGTAGAATAACCTTCATTATTGGAATGTAATCCATAAAATTAAATTATTAATACTTTCAGTTTTCAATTTTCTTTCAATTTAGTTTAAAATTATTTTATCCTAATTTTAATTTTAAATAATTTCATGAATACTGTCCAAAGTTGACGAATCTTTTGGTAGATAAATAATATTAAATAATATTCTTAAGTTTAAATAATTTAAAAAATCCCATTTCAATATGTAGAATAACCTACATTATTGGTATTGAGTCCATAAAATAAAATGATTAATACTTTCAGATTTAATTTTATTTCAATTTAGCTTAAAATCTTTTTATCCTAATTTCAATATTAAATAATTTCATGAATACTGTCCAAAGTTTAAGAATCTATTTGTAGATAAATTAAATTAAATAATATTCTGAATAATCACATTTAAATAATTTTTGAGATCCCATTTCAATATGTAGAATGATCTACATTATTGGTATGTAATCCATAATAAGTTTATACTTGAGAGCAACAAACAAGTCTTTGATTAGGTCTAATAAAATCGACTTAATACCCATTGATCCACCCACAAAAAGTCGTATTCGTAGTCGTATTAGTGTTAATTTAAGTCGTCGACTCATTGTTGCAAAGTGCACGTTTCGGGTTTCGCTTTCGTTCGAAAAGCAAACAGATCCGAATTGCTAGATCGGGAGACATAGATTGCCCACCAAGACGGCGGTGGAGCAACGAAAGGGGGCTGCCAAATCGATTACCAGCTCCAAACAAAGCGCAGTGTAGTTCCCAGCAGGTTGCAGCAGCTACTACAACAACAGCCAACGAAAAAACAACAATAACAACACCCAAAGGCAACAAGCATTAAAGTCCCAATAATGCTCTGTATGGGTATCTGTGAGTTGGATGCACAACCAGCCCCCAAAATCTCAGCTCGAGACACTGCGACTGTGGCTTTAACTTCGGCTGCTGGGACGCAAATTGAGCCTAACCCATTTATTTGTCAATAAGTCTCTGAGGCGCGCTCATGAAGATTTGATTTAGTGTGCGGCGCACCAACGAAATTTGCTATTTTTCTGATATTTTTGCATATCTAAATTTAAGTTTTCTATCATAATCGCACAGATGCACAGAGAATGCATGCCAAGTTTTGTCTTACAGTTAATCAATTTAACTAACATCAAAATGTATAAATTATGTTTGTTTTCTGAGGTTCTTATACGGTCAGTCAGGTAATTGTTTTGACAACATAATTACACACTTTTTTTATTGATTTGATTTTTTAAATTAACTATTTCTATGAAACAAAAGCAACTTTATTAAAAATGGAAATAAATATTTGTAAAATGTGTGAATTTTTAGATTTACTGTAAAAATTACTGAATTTTAACAATATTTCAAAAAAAAAATACTATAATACAATTAAAATTGATGTTTAAAAAACATGGTATTTTGTATTTTTTGTACGTACATTCAATTTCTATTTCCCATTATTAAAATTAAAATAAGAAATTATCTTTCACATTGTGTTGTTGTAATAAAACGTGTTGTATTAAATATAGTAAAAGAAATTTTTTCAATTAATTTTTAAAATTTAAATGAAAATTGATCTTTTATTTTTATAATTCTAATAAATATTTTTTTAATTCAAAATTTTTAATTTCTAAAATCATTTTATTTTTCAATTTTTAAAATTCAATTTTGAAAATTATCTTTTATTCATACTATTTATTTATTTCTTAACTGTTTGCAAAATATGTATTACACATAATGTAATTTAGGAACGATTTTTAGGTGTGAATTTCCTTCTCCTACACCATTTTGTAAAAGCTCAATAAGTACAGGGTATTCGAAGTCCCTATAATAAGGTTTAGCTATTTATTGTTGAACTGTATGCAAAATTTTTGTTATAATGTAATTAAGGAAAGATTTTTAGGTCAATAAAACCCTTCTCCATATAACACCATTTCATACATTTTCCATGAGTACAGGGTATTTAAAGTCCCTTTATTATTGCTTAACTCTCTGTTAAAATGTATTTTTTTATCTATAGTATTTTTTTGGTACCTTTATTTACATTTTAATTTGTGAAGCTTAACAATTTGTGATAGGTCTTTCACTTTCAGCTTTCATCACGTCAAAAGGCCAAGTCTGCGACGCCCACACGATGATTTGGCACTGCATACAACAACAACAACAACAGCAACTAAAAACTAAAAATTACCTAATGTATCGCTAAGTGCCCATATACTATTCATGCCCATTATCCACATCGAAGTAGTTTGTATTTTGCATTGGAGTTACTAGTTATAATAAAAATTATAAAAAAAAGCATAAACATGATCATCATCACTCCACATCCCACTTCCCATACACATACGCACACACACACACACACACACACACACACACACACACACACATATCCCATCACATTATGTTAGATCTCATGGCATGGTTTAAATATTCGTGGATGTGGATGCTGTTGTGGATGTTGTATGTGGATGTTGTATGTGGATGCTTGCCTGCAGCTTGTAGTGAGTACAACTCTGTTTTGTTTTGCTTTGCCTTGCTTCGGTGTGGAATTCATGGCATCATCCTAGGCATGGCAACAATAACAACATGACTTAAATCTGACTCCACAGAGCTCAACTTGCTGCACACGCTTTGACTGCAGTTTAAACGTGTCTTCAAGACGGTTATTAAATCAATAATGAAGCACACGAACGAAGCACCAGCAGCAGCCCAAAGCGTTTCAACGAAATCTTCATCATCATGATGAAGATGACGATCATGATCATGATCATGTGGCCAAAACTTTGGGCAACATCATTAGCACTCGTCGAAGTCATTGCTGTTTGTTGGTGTCGTTGTCGCTGTTGTTGTTGCTGTCGGTGTCTGGCACGCCGGCTGACACACAAACATCGTGGAGTTCATGGAACGCACCCAAAAGCCAAGCTTACAGTTTTAGCTATTAGACGAGCTTTGTATTTTTGTGTAAGTTTTGTTTTTTATTCGGTTTATATTGTCAGTCTTTAGGTTTTTGGTTTAGTTTGAGGCGCTTCTCCTATTTTTTTTTATGTTTTGTCTTTCAGCTTTTAATGTTGTTGTTGTCAGGCATCGCCTCTGCCCAGAAATCGAACTATTAACTTATTGCAGTCAGTGTAAGCAAAGAGTTGTGACGACGACGACGCGACGTTTACAATTCTTCGGGCGCATTCCAAGGCGTAAAAGGCCCGTTTTCAGCAAGGTGTCGGGGGTTAACTAAGGTGTGATAAATTTTTGTCTTTTGCTGCGACGCTGCCATCGATATTTCAAAGGTCTTGCTTCGTGTTGCTTTTGTGATCTTAATGCTGTGAGCTCAGTTGCCATAATTGTTTTATTATGCGAATACACTTTTAGGTCGGCCATTGTTTTTTTGTGTTGTTGTTGTAAGTTTAAGCCAGGGCAGCATCGTGACAGCGCGCCTCTACAAAGCTGACTGCTACAGAATATCCTGCAAGTTCTCACAGTTGCCGTTTGCTGTGGCAACCCTATCAGCACACACACATCTGCAATTTTATGTTTAGCACTAAAACTTTGTACAAATTAATTGCAGCGTGTTAACGGCAGCTAAAAAACTGTTGGGAATATTCGTAAGAAGTTGACAGCATCCACACACACACACACATACAGATGTTAGGCAACTGTATTTATTTTCATTACAATCCAAGTCGAAGAGTCGCCCACTTCACCCACACTGTGATACATGTATAAATATACATACATACATACATATCTATCCCCAGCACTGTTAACTATGTTGGTTTTTGGCGATAATTAATAGGCAGCGACAACGACAGCGACGCCTTGCATCGCAACGTCTGCCACTTGCCGCATTGTGAATAAAAATTTGTCCATCGTATGGCTGTTGTTGTTGTTGTTGTTGTTGCTGGTGGCAGCATCTCTGACATCTCTGGCAACTCTGGCAACACGCAAGACCAACCGATTCAACTTTGTAAAGTTTTGCCTATTTGTGTCTATTACTTAATTGCTGGACAACGGACGCACAGCAGACAGAGCGGGGATCGAAGGGGGGCAAGGGTTGCCTATAATAACAATTAGCGTGGCATTTTAATATGCATTATTGTAGTAAAAAGATCGCAAACTGATTTCAGCAGCAGCAGCAGCAACAGCAACAACAGACGACGAGTCACGACTTCAGGCAGGACAACGGGACAACGCGACGATGAGGAAGCGACCAACTGCAATCGATACATTCAAAGATGCTACCAATGACTTCTTTTAACCATATATGCGTTTGTTTGCATTGGCCAAAGATGGCGAAGAGCTCTAGCTGCAATTTTAATTACACAATTAATTTGTATGGGAAACTATACACTTGGCAAATATCGAACCGTATTTCAGCCTGAAAATGATGATGATGAAAATTATGTTAAAAAGAAATTAAATTTCTTTTAAATGCGGATATTATTTTTTTAATGTAATTCCCTTTTATTGAAATACAGCATTTTGGACCTATACAAATCGAAGGATTTTTGTCAAACGAAGAAAATTTTAAAATTATTTCTGAAACTTTCTTCTAACCGTTGCGCTAATATTTCTTAAATTTTGAATAATATTTTCGATAATTACGTATTTGACGTCTTAAGGCGGTCTTCTCATTGAGCAACTTTTTTTTTCGACTTTTTTTTTTGCATTTAGCTTGGGTAGTTGTGAATATGCCCCTAAAGGGATTTTTAGAAATTCGAAATACTTTAGGAGTTATGGCCTTTTTTGTCCAGCAATGTTAATGTAAATGCAAGGGGAGTCAAAACTTTAGACGCGTTTTTCTCGAAACCACGTTTTTCGAACTGGCGGCAGAGATACAGTTTGTCAAGTAATTGTTTGCAAAGCCTTAAAAATGTAATATTTCGACTTTAAATAAGAAAATAATAGCTTATTATATATATTTGGAAAGGTCATTTAATTTTCGTTTAAATGATGCAAAAATTTCCTTAACCCATTAAGTACCCATTAAAATATTCGAATTTTAAAAAAGGTCTACTTTTTCAACTTTTTTCCTCGATTTTTTCCAAAAAATGTTGGGATGCAAAAAAATTCTGGAAACAATTCTAAGAGTAACTGCAAAAAAAAATTTTCAAAAATATTTTTGCTAGTATTTTTTAGAATTTTTTGAAAACTGAAAAAAAGGCACTTTTTGCATGAAAATGAGGAAAAATGGGTTAAAATGGTCATTTTTAGGATTTTCAAACAATTTTAAAAAATACTAGCAAAAATATTTTTGAAAATTTTTTTGCAGTTACTCTTAGAATTGTTTCCAGAATTTTTTTGCATCCCAACATTTTTTGGAAAAAATCGAGGAAAAAAGATGAAAAAGTAGACCTTTTTTATAATTCGAATATTTTAATTTTTTTGTTTACTTTGAACCTTTTGTAATACAATAAATAAAAAAAGTTTTCAATTATTCTTTGCGTTTTCAAATAAGAATTTTTTTAAAAAGGGTCCAAAAAACGGGTTTTGAATGAGAAGACCCCCTTAAAATAAAAGGCGAATTTCTGTTATAAACGATATTTTTTTTTAGAGTGTACAGATTTTGGAATATTAGTAGCAACAATTAACTAAGTGCAAGTATAAATAAATTTAGTGTACAACAAAAATACAGGGTATACAACAAATGCCTGTACATAATGAATAGCCGTTGACAGCTCATCGAGCAAAGCACACAAATCGTACTCATACACACATACATACATACACACGCAATTTTACAATCAGCACTTTTGGTCAATATGGAAACCTGTTGATGATCATCATCTGCATCAGTTTCCCATGACGCAGAAGCAACACAACAAGCGACAGAAGCCGCAGCATCGGAGTCGCCAAAGCCAAAGATTTATAAATTGATTACAATTTGATGTAGCGACAAGCAAGTAGCTTGTGCTAAATTTAGTCAAATCAACGCTCTTGTAGATGTCTGTATCTCAATCTTTTATTTGTTCAGCGCATTAGCGGAATTCAAGCTGAAAGCTAAAATAAAGCTACAGCCAAAAAACGCACGCACACATTCAGTTAGAAACAGTTATGGAACAAAACAATAATTAATGTTCCAGAGATGCGCTATAAATCGACTATAAAATACCCTGGCAACGGCAACAGAAGTTTGCACTGGAATATGCAGCCTGGAAGCAGCGTTGCCAAAATTAGACCGTTAAAATAGCCAGATTTGAATAAGCAAATTTTGAAGAAATAATATAAAAATATGGTTCCATTTTTTTAGCAAAGTTTTATTTTATTTCTAAATTAGAATGGAAAGAAGGTAGATGTGAAATAACGGTCACAGTTGGCAACGTGCCTGGAAGTGAAATAATTCAAATTTAGATCCACTTCAGTTCATGATAAGCTCAGTTCAGGTTCGATACAGGACATGCTTTCTATCAATTGTTCATTAGAACTAGTTCATTACTGGATGGCAAAGCTTCGGCACGAAGGATAAAGTGAGATGGCTAGATTACTTATGAAATGTATATCTATAGAGTTACCAGACTGTTGGAATATTCAAAGCAGAATCATGGAAATAACTGCAATTAATGCACCCCCTAACGATTACGTTACAGAGTATTTATCATGAGAAGTGCCGCAGCGCATGCGCAAAGTGTTTTTTTATTTATTATTATTTTTCTTATTTTTTGTGGTTTGTGTGCTGAGTCTTTTGTTTCAATTTTGCCGTTGTCCGCGCGCTTTATATGGCACGATTAGACGTTGCGTTCGATTCTTGGTGCGACGGCGGCATGGTCATAAATTTAGCGACTAACTATAGAAATAGAATTCAGTTGAACCGGTTGTATCACTTTTACTCTCATCATTAGCCGCATCCAAATCTCGAAGCAACGTTTCTTCACTCTCTGTTTCAGTTGCTATCTGCCTCTCACTCTCGCTTCTCTGTCTCCGTCTCTGTCTAGACATGCAGTGTGTCATCGCGCAAATGTTGCGCCGTAAACCAATTTTAATTTATGCTAATTGTACAACACTGTGGCAATTGGATGTCAGCACGCGAGAAACGAATCCGAATACGAATCGGAGATTTGAAATTGAAATTGAAACTTTAAATCCGATACGACAACTCAAAAAGATTCCGAGCGCAAACGAAAAAAAACGAGTTGCTTTTAATTGGTCTACCAAAAAAATTGTTTAAACCTTCGGCCTGTCCAAGTTTTGCACGCATTTCTTTTGGCCACCGTTGGACAAGGTCTTCCAATTTTTTGATCGATGCACAATTGCCGGCAAGTGATGGCAATGTCGTTAGAAGAGTATGCTGATCGGATAGACAGAGACGGACGGACAGAAACTAACAGAAAACTTGCCCCATAATTCATCGCATTTTTTTTATTTGTATTGCTGTTGTTGTTGCTATTATGGATGGTGTTCAATCGATTGCTGCTGATGTCTGATGTCTGAGGTGTGTATTTTTTCCTCGGTAACTGAGTGGCGTGTTAAATGCACAACAAGGTTCTTGTTTCATCCGTTAGATCCGCAATGCTCGAATGGCTATCGACCAAATGCCTTTTATTATGCCTTTTTACATACGATTTGCTTTTTTTTTTATCTCTCTTTCAGCCATAAATCATTCGATGCTGTGGGAATCGAGTGTATTTGTATCTGTATCTGTAACTAGTATATGTCGTCGTCGTATTTGTTGCACAAAAAGTTCAATGTTAAACAGCGAGCAGCAAGCACACAAAAGAATTTGCCACAGTCCACAAAGCATCGTTCATTATCCAATTCCTATTTCAATTCCAATTGCAACTCTGATTCCACTACCAATTGTCATAGCTGAGAGTTAAAGTCAGAGATTGCCAAGTCAAACAGTTAACTAGGCAAGTCAGAAAGTCAAAAGGTCTAACAAATTGAAAACCGACAAAAACTGGGCGCAAACATCATGGCTTCGCTTTTGTTTGCTTTTAAAGACTTGCTAAAATATTTGGATCAGGGATTGCCAAAAAGATCAATAAGAGGATGTGAGGCAGCTTTAATTGGTAAACGAAAGAATATCACAAATGAGCCAAATGAACGTAAATGAAACTTTGAACAATACAGGATTCTAGTGAGCCGAAGGATCAATAACTGAACTTACAGTGGCTTACAGCTTATTTCAACCAGCACAAAAAGCAACTTTATTCAAAAGCTTCAATTACAACTAAATAAAATACAAACCTAATCAAAAGTATTTTTAAAACTCCCAAAAAATACTATTTTCCTCCTTTTCTTACAAAATTTTTCTGAGATCATCCCATACAAAAAATCATAATAAATACTAGCGAAGAGATTTTTGAAAATTTTTTTTTTAAATCGAGGATTCAAGTTGAAAAAGTTAATTTTCACAAAACCTTAAACATTTTAAAATAATTTTCCATATTTTCAAATTATGAACTGATATAAATTTTATTTTCTGTAAATAATTTTAATTATGTTTGTATTTTAGTTAATGGTTTTGATTAAAGTTGCTTTTTGTGCTGGTTGAAATAAGCTGCGAGCCACTGTACATGCTCAGCGCTCCAGAGTTGCCAGCTCGTTATATTTGCTAACAGTAAATTAAAAAGCCCTCAAACGTAATTCTCATTAATTTTATATTAACTGATAATAAAATCTCCCCATTTTTAAATTATTTACCTTTCAAGTTGTTAAAAAATCAACACCAAACTTTAGCTAATTAAATCTTTAATGATGCCAGAATTCGCAGAGAATGAATCTGTTAATTAGCTACAGTATTTTCAGGCAAAACAACGCCTTTGGGATTATGGAATTCCCCAAGTAAAACATATTTCAACCACAAAAGTGAAGGTTTCGTTTGAGGCAAAAGCGCTGATTGGTGCATCTGCTAGTTGCTAGTTGCAGTCTGCCGTCCAATCAATGTGGTTTTGTGGTCAGTGTTTCTTTTTATTCCAATTAAGAATTGAGCTCGTTGGCTGCTTTAAGCATCTGCAATTGTAAGCGCCATTTAGTTGAATATTTGAATCGAGAATGCATATGAGAATTTGAGCTTTACCAAGGCCAGTCAGAGGCTAATGCCAAAGTACTGCAAGTTTCGGATTCTGTTGCCAACTTGATAATGTTTCTATTAAGACGACAATATTTTGTATTTAATTTGTTTCGATTCAGTTTTTGGAACGCATCGTATTAGATTACACTTGAAGTGCAAATGTAATTAATTGAATAATTTAACTAAGCATTTGCTCGACCATAAATTATTGTTGGCTATTGTCGGTCTGTGGTCAGTCGTCTGTGTTAACTCTTAAGTTAAAAGCAACATACATTAAAAACAATAGTAAGATGAATACCCATTAACCGTTTTAACGATATACAAAACAGTTAACTGCTATATGCATGTCATAAAATTGAGCATAGCATTTACACATAATATTTTAAGCAAATATTCTCTTTAAACTTTTATTTAAATGGGATATTAGTGTGTTAATTATTTGTTAAATGATGCCGTACATCCTGTTCTGATCGAATTATTAATTGTAACTGCATTTGATTTCTGCTTTCATAAAAATAAGATTATAATTCTAACTTATGTTGCCTGCTTTTTAGTTGGTTCAATTCAAGATCGTTAATTCTAATCGAAAAATAAAACTCATTTGAATCCAGTTTGATGTTGTGCATAAGATTAGTGTTTGATTAAATGACTTCTTGTGGTCATAAACTAAACTGCAAAAAAGTTAAAGCGATAACTCGTTGCTATTCTTATTCCTCGCTCGATCTTAAGTGATTCCATTATAGTCGGGAACATCGGATTCCCAGGGTCACCGAGTAGTTGGGCGAAATTCTATTGGATGCCAACAGGAAATAGAAAATTATTATGAAACTAGCTTAAACTGCTAAAATTATAACAAAAGAGATGCTAATGAGCTGAGAGATAGTCAGACTCGTTAGTTCACATCTTTCTATATCTTTGCTCCCTCTCTATCACTGTCTTTCTCTCTTGCTTATTATATTGCCAAAAAAAAAAAGTTGCAATGTTCTAAATTTTAAACATCTTTATTGAAATTTATGGCAACAAACAAATGCAAACGAGCATTAAATTATGGTAAGTAGACGACGGAGGTTATTATGGAGTATATAAGTATATATTGAATCTATTAATTTCTATATGTATGTGTTTGCTGCATTCAACTAGTATAATATACAAATGGTTCAGAACGCGTTTGAATTCGCCTCGATACAGTGCTTGATGTCACTTTGTTGCTATTTGACAATCTTGTCACATTATTGTCTCCATCTATGCGATGCGATTCGATGTTTGACTTGGTAATGAGATGCGATCGCTCGTTTCGTTCATTCGTTTGATTGCCGTTCTTGTTCTTTAATTATGCCAATCTTTGTTGTTAGCGCCGAATATTCAACAACGTTTTTTTAGTGTAACCAACTTCTATTTCTATTTTTGTTCATTTTATTATGCAGTACACTTGTACTAACGAAGTGACCGATGAACACTGAATGCGACACGTCTCGTGGGATCTGTTTTCTTGGTATTTACATCAACAAAAGGCCATCAAATACTCAAAAAAGTGCCACAAGTGGTAAAATATTAATTAAAATAAAATGATTTCTGTACTTCTAAAAGCCTTACAGCTTTTCTTAGCTAAAATATTTTATATATCTTAAGTTTATTAATTTTACTGTCACACATTTAGCTCAAGCTAGAGAGAAATTCGAGCTATAGAAGTTCGAGTTATGCAAGTTCAACTGCATTTTATATTATCTTCGAGGTATCTTTGAGTCGAGCAGACTTAACATATATTAACTATATTTAGTGTTGCATTTCATCAATTCATCAATTCACAGAGGGATTAAACACATGTATTTACATACAAACATACATCTGTACATGTGTTTGTCTTAAGTTGTTTATGTTTTGCGGTGTGCACGTGATATGCACTGCATTACGCATACGCAGTGGGTGCCCGCTAGTAAAAGCACAAGAAAGAGAGCACAAAACAAAGAGAACAAACACACACGCACACACCAACACCGCTTTGTCCAAAACTTTTCAAACAGGATGCTATCTATCTCGTTTCCTCGTTGACGTCATCACTTTTATTTTAGCCACATGGCAACGCTTATCGATCCATGTGTATATATGTATGTATGTATGCGCAGTGCAGGACAACAAAAATGGGGAGAGCAAGAAGAAGCGCTGCGAACTCAGTGTGTGCAAGTCACAGCCAAGGACGTCACGAGTCCAAGTGTTCAAGTGCGTGTTGCCGAAGTGTACTACACACAGTATAAATAGTCCTTATTAAATACCTACAGTTAGTGCAGTAATTGCTTTGACAGCAAATATATGCACGTATATTTTAGGTGTTTTAAAAGTTATTTTAATCCAATCTCAGAATTGTTTTTTATTTTAAATTTGAATAATTAATTTGTCAAAATAATTACTTGACAAACTGTATATAAGAGGTTGCCGGACCCGTTGATTTATGTCGCTGTCAAACTGAAAACATGTCAAACTACAATAGGAATCCGATACGTTGCATAGCCTGAGGCGTCTTGCAGTTGGGCTTGTATATACATATATATTATATACAAGTGACATTCGCCAACAATGGCAATAAAAAGCGGGAGGAAGTTACAACAAAATCTGTGCAGAAAGAAGGTGTGTGTATACAACAACATGCAAGTGTGAAATCATCACAGAGGGAGAAAGAAACAAAGAGAAAGAGAGAGTGAGAGAGTACGTGTGTGTGTGTGTGTATAAAGTGAAACGACCTTGAAAGCAAAACGGGAGAGCAAGAGTTTGGCGTGAGAGGCACAAGTCGTTTTGGGGGTTTAACTTTTTCCTTCTCTTTTTGTTCAGCTGTTTTATACAAATACACACACACACGCAAACAGCGACCCCGACCTACAGCTGGTCACATATTCAATGACGTCACAACACGGCTGTGAACTATATTTATATTGTAGGATTGAAGCGCACGCACACACATACACACACACACACGCGATTATGTATGCATTTGTACGTGTGTTGTAACTTTAATCATGCCATCATACAGAGCAGCTTCGTCCCTGTTACCTCCTTGTTTCTGAGCTTAAGGTTGAGTTCTTCGATTTTTTAACGTTGCGTTCTATTTAAGCACATGTTATTGTGATTGTGTTGCGTTTAAAAATAGTTGCCACAACTCGGAAAAAGGGCGTTAGTTTCCGCTTTTTCCTTCTTTTTTTCCATGCAACTCAAACGACAATAAAATGCAACACTTTTTTTTGTAGACTATGTCTTTGGATGATTAAGTAATTTTCGTTCTCAGCTTGTTCCACTATGTTCAGGTAGTATGTCCGAATGAGTGTCAATCAAGTAAACGCCATCGCATCTTCAATAGCAACAACAATAACAAATAACAAACAGCAACAACAACAACCGTCAAACAAACAAGTTAGGCGCCAAAACATGAAATAAACAAGCCAATCGACTACGCACACACACACATACTTACTATATACACAAGTGCAATAATAAATATTAAAAAAAAAACATATAAAATAACAAATTTAGGCAGACGCTTAAAAAGTATTCGGCTGTGAGCAACAACAATTTGTGCCGTAGGTTGTTGTTCGTCTTGTTAGTTTGGCAAATTTTCCTTCAGACAAGAATTGCAGACGCAACAATCTTCTAGGCAGCAACGATTAACAAACATATCTTTTTCTGTTTTTTTTTTCTTCAATTTTGAGCACACATTACAACACCAAATCAACACAGGGGGAGGGGTAGGGGGAGAGAGGTTAACGGCAAATCAAGTAGGCAACTTGTTATCTGTTGCTTCTTTACTGATTTCTCAGCATTTGAGTGGTATTTTTCTGTTTTTCATTGGTTTTTTTTCATCGCTGCTGCAGCTGCTTGAATTCGTCACAAATAATTAAAATAGTAAAATTAAATAGCCAAAAATATAAAAAGAGACACATATAAAAATGTAGACAGCAAATAATTGTTGTTGCCACGCATGTTTCTTTTTTATTTTCTTGTTTTAATTCTAGCTTGTTTAGTGGAATTTCACAGTAATCGCACTCGTATTGCATATTAAATATATTGTTGTTTTAGTGGCCGCTGTTAAAATATTGTGTAATTTTTCAATTGCTAACTGGAATGCAATGGGAGATATTCAATCTCGATAACAATAGAAACGGGGGATATCGATATACTCTGCAGGATGTGTGGGCGGCAGAGAGTTGCCAGAATTTTTATGCTGCAACATCAACCGATAACAATTGCAAATGCGATATCGATAGGTGGTGTAATTGCCAGAAGGATGCGTGGGCGGTCGAGCGTTGCCAGATATCATGATAATGGAAAAACTTTACTTATGCTTTTTATGGTCGTCAAACTGACTTTGAGTCTCGTTCATGAACACACACTCACAAGCAGCGGGTCATCAAGTGCAGTGCAAAATTAAGAAATAAACAAAAATAAAAAATTGTATAAACGAAACGAGGTAACAGCAGCGACAACAACGACAACAACAACAACAGCGGGCCAACGGCAAAGCAATCCAATCAGTTTCAAATTAAGGTTTACATATGCGCCGCCAGCGACCAGCAGCCAAATTGACCAACAGCCAGCAATAAAATAGCCAAAAAAAATCAGCAACTAAAAAAGCAACACAATAAAAAGACAAGAGTTGAGGGAAACCTGCTAGCTGAACTCTGGCTGGCGATACATCAAATTGCATTCCCATGATGCTGCCGCCTTACCTGGCCTGGCCTCGACTTGTTCTGGCAACGCCAGCAGACCATTCGATTAACCGATTATCCGAAATGAACGGCAAGTTCTTAGCATGCCGACGTGTGACATCGCCGCGTGATCCGAGGACGATGAACCCGCCCATCAGACAGAGGATAGAGATTGGGAATTGTCCTAACTATACATACGGTAATTAAATTAAAATCGAAATCAAAACACAAACAATGCGGAATCGATTGAAGCGCATGAAAATAGCCAGATAAATGCAGTAACAAGCGACTGCAACAATTCTATTCTTGGCCCCAAACCCGCTGATGGGCTGAGGGCTTGGGATTACATACATACAATCATACATAGATATGCATCGGCAATTTCCCAGTCACAGACCAATTTCACTTAGTATTGGCTAATTATGCGCCAATTGTCTAAAATTAAATAATGTAGACGAATTTAGACATTTCTTAGCAATGCAATCTCAATAAAAACAGAAAAGAATTACGCTTTCCGTATTAAAAAAGAAAAGAAAAGAAATCTTAACTGAATTAGCGTGTGAACCAATTGAAGAGCTCATTGAAGTGTTGCACAGCAATGCCAATTAATGGCTAACAAAACGAGTGTATACTCAATAAAATGAAATAAAATAAAGAAAACATAATAAAAACAATCAATCCAAACCATAATTATTACGTCATTAAGGTTGGTTCGCATCAAAAAATAAAAACAAAAAACTCTCTATTGTTAAGCCCCACAACAAATGGAAACTGAAACTGAAACCGAAACTGGACGCCAATGCCCGATGGATGATACTGTGGATGCTGTTCAATCAGCTACAGACAATCATGGCTAATACCAGCGCCTTCCCATCCACCTTCCACCTTCGGTGGCCAAGACTTGTCTCTCTGCATTATTTATAAAATTCGCATAAATCAACACAAATAATTAAGCAGTCGTCCGGGTCGAGTCGAGTAATAATCATTAGCTAAGCCCCATGGAAATATATGTTTTAAACAAATGTTATTAAAACTGTTGGTTTCTTTAAAGGTGTGAATTGAAGAGCAAAATTTGATTTACACTCTAAGCTAACGGCAAAAGTCCAACATTTTATATCAACATTTATAAAAAACTTACTCTGCATAGAATTAGTTTGAAATACGTCATAATATTTACAAGAAATTCATTCAACTTATTAGTTTTTATAGTCATTATGCAAATAGACAAAGGACAATGTTAGTAAAAATAAGTAGAGGGAGCAAACTAAAACAAGGATAATAGAAATAATTGTAAATTTAGTCGGTTCAGTTACCAAAATTGTTTAATCAAACAAGTTCCCATCGATTCGATGCAACAACTATATTTAATCTCATGCCTAAACGTTAAGAGCTAGAAGACTAAAATTTCTATCACAAATAAATCAGATAGAAAACAACTACTGGTCTTTGGGTTGTCGGAAATCTTTGGAAGCTAGCCCCAACCAATGACAATCAACAATATAGTTGGCTCTGAGTGTGGAATATACAAATACAATACATTTCTCAAAACGCATGACAAGATCGTGCAGAAATCTTACAATGGAGAGTCTTGGTCGATTCGGTCAGAAGCCAAATTTATTCAAATATCATATGATACGCGCGCACCTTTGTGTCTACGTATTTCGCATAATTTATCTTGATCAAATCGCTTTTGATGGCCCCAAAGCGAAGACGAGATCATGTTGTCCATTGATTGATATATGGCCATAGTATAATTTACTATGTTGAAATGCAATTGGCCCAACGTTAAGAAAGAGGCGTCTGTTCATTTGTTGCCGTTTCTAAAAACTTTTAGAAAAAAAAAGTGAATTTCACACGCCAAAAGAGACATAAAAACAAAACCGAAACGAAATTAGCTGGCTATGGTAAGATGAAATCAAGAGAAGAAAAAAACAATAACAAAATAAAAACGGCAGCCGAAAATGACTCGTGATTATTTTACATACTCGCCACAAGAGATGCTGTCTCATCTCGGCAATTTGTGGCGACGTCATCAGCACGTGGTTCCCAACCACATACATAATATACAATGTAAATAAATATACTTAGAATATGGACAATAAATATATGCACTTCTGACGCAGCTCATCACTTTCTCTCTCGCTTCTTTGCGTTCTCATTTCTCTTTCTGGGTCTTCGACGACATCTATGTGCCATATGCATGTATTTGGGAAGGGGTTCAAGTTCAAGCGAATCTAACAACAACGACAACGACAATGATGACGATGACGTGCCCATGCCGCGTGCTGCCCGTTTAATCCGTGAAACTGCTGTAACGTTTTGCATTCAGATTAATGGCGTCGCTGGCGTCATGGTTTGTCATCTGTTTGTTGCCCACTTGGCCACTTTTAGGCACCTCTTGCCAATCAATAACAAAGATACGTGTATTGTTAGGGGGGTTTGTTTGTTTCGATTCGTACAATTGTGTTTATTCTCTATGGTAAGATATTATTTTTAGTCGGGTATTTGTTAGAAGAAGATATCTTCTCTAAAATTATATTCTGATCAAATTTATAATAAATTTAATCTTTTTATTATCAAATTGCTAACTAATAATCGAGAACTTCCTAAATTGCGCAGAAGTTATTCAATTTTGAGGATTTAAATTTAAAAATTTTTATTCCTATAGATCTCCATGCTCCTTATCCTATTACAAAATTTCACTACGATTGTTTAACAAATACAGTCTAACTTCCCTAACACGAATCACCATTATCCAAAGAAGAGGTTCGAGTTATGGATATACATATACGACTTATAGAGTTATTTTTCTTGAGTTTATTTATTTTGCGTTTTGGACGTTGATGTACTAAACGGGCAGTACATTCAAGTGGCCCAAACGACACCAAGCACGGGCTTGTTGACGCTCGGACAAAGACGGACAAACATTGTATTAAACAACATTAAACTAAACTATAAATTAACTATAAGCTAGATAAGTAATAAATAATTGAATAATTAATTTTATAATAATTATGAATAAGTTTTAAGTTTATAAATTCGAGTTATAGAAATTCGAGTTATGGAAGTTCAACTATACTTATGGTATTTCCTGTAAAACACAGGATTCAGCGCCACCTAGCGGACATTAACTAAACTTGTTTTCGCAATATTTTACCTATTGTTCAATAGTTTAAGTTTTATTACAACATAAAAGATATTACAAAAACAATATTTTGTTTAATAGAAATACATATTACCGGGTATCTGTTAGTCGAGCCCATTTGGCTTGCGCCCTAAAACTACCCACGCCTAATTGTGCTAGGTGCTCTACTCACAGTTATATTAATAAAAGTGCAGTGGACAAAACACGAGTACTAGAGACTAGAAGCCCTGCATGAATATGCATGCACACACATGCATGCGCCTGTCATGATTATGGTACAGCTTTTAAATCATTTTGCGTCAGGCGCTGATGTCGCTCCGCCTCTGCCTCTGTCTCTGCTTCTGTCTCTGCTTCTGTCTCTGCCTCTGTTTGCGGCTGTCTGCCACAGTGGCTGCATCTCTTCGCCGTCTGCTGCATCTGCGATGCTTTGCTGACGCTGGTAAACACATGTGGAAGCAGAGGCCGAGGAGGAGAAGAAGAAGGAATACAGCAGGCAGGTAAGTAAGAAAAAAAAAGAGATAAAGCACTATAACCAGCAACTGGGACGAGTCGAAACTCATATTTCTATTATTTACTAAATATTTCACTATGTATTTTATGCATTTGTGACGCCCCTTGATGAAAATTTATGTCGTCATTGTGCGTTGTCGTCGTCGTTGTTGTTGCTGTTGTTGTTGTCTTGGTCATCCCCCCTCTGTCCCCGCTGAACCAGAGTGTAAACAATTTATTTAATGCCTGTTGCATTCAAGATTTTCGCATTGGTTTTTCCTTTTGACCATTTTTATGTTTTGGTTTGTTTTTATTTAATTATACGTAAGATTTGGCAATGCGTAATATTGCGCATACGCAGTGTGCACCCAGCAATTATTAAACACAACTTCACCCATCACCATCACCAGCACCGATGTTAAGTCATCATACATACACGTGTGTATTCCGTTGCTGTGCCAACTGTTGCTGGAGGTATTTGCATAGAACCCCGTGGCCTGTTGGCAGGATGCACTTCCCAAATGGCCAATATCACAGCCTTCGGGAAACAGATTACGACAGGGATAGATTAAAGCCGGCAAAGCTGTTGCTGTTGCTGCTGTTGGTACAGTATTTAGATTCGGTCGATAGCACGAATTGTTGTTGATCTCATAGTACAGGCTGCTCTCGTAGGATGGAAAGGCGTACAGGGATTCGCACTTGATGGCCGGCGGTGGCAGCAAAAGTTGTTGCTGTTGGTGATGTTGCTGCTGCAGATGCTGGTGCTGCAGTGGCAACAGTTGTTCATTGCCCAAGATTCTAGGGTTGTTGTTGTTGTTGTGGCTTAGCGACGCCGTCGCTTCTTGCTTCACCACAATCAGAGAGGCAAGACGATCGCGCATTATAGTTAATTCAATAAAGTTTTGATCCTAATCGGGCGTGTGATAATGAATGATGATAACACAAAGAACAAAACACAAACGTAAACGTAAACGCAAAACAAACAACGGGACAACAACATTGAATGGTTATTAAGCTAAGCACCTGTATGGCGCACTGGCAAGCGATGGAGATCCAGCACGGCGGCCAAAATTGGTAACAAGAACTTGGCTATTTGCCCGTTAGTTGCCAGTTGCTTCCTCTTGTTGTTGGTAGTTGTAATCAGGCCAGTTTGTAGTCGTAGTCTTCATTATTTATTATGCACACACACTCACGCGAACTGTGTCCTTGCTTGTATTTTAGCATGTCCTTAGACTTGAACTTGTGTGATTTTTCAGCAATTTTTTCCTCCTTTCTTTTTGCTTTTGCTTTCTTTCAGTTGACGATTGCGCAGTGCCAACTAACGACGTAAGCAAACTGACGACGTAATGACTTACGCACGTTTCTCTATATATGTATGTATATGTATGTGTCCTATGTATATATACTCGTAGTGGCAGCCAGGTACAAGGACATTACTCAATGTTATTTGAAAGCTGCCCTAGAGCATTATCAGAACAACAGAAACAATGCAAAACTTCAGTATTAACTCATATGTATTTACATAAATCGATGCAAAGTAAATGTTGCAATAATAATCAGCTTACATTACACATACGCACTGTGGCACACACGGATTTATCATACGACGCGTTGTCAACCGGCTTCCGTTTCCGCATAGAACATAAAACGACACAACGACAGCGACGACAACTTGTTGCAATTGAACAATTGCTTTCAACTTTAGGCACACTCGATTAATATTGATACTTCGATTTAGATGATTAATACTGTACGCGAATTTGTAATGCAAATAATTACAAGTTTATTTTGTTTATGTGTGTGTTTTGTCGGTTTGTTTGTTTAGGTACTTGCTAAAGTGCCGTTGGTTAATTATAACATAATATGTTGTTATTGAGTTTGGATTTGTTTGATATCTGTGATATATTATATGTATTTTTTGAAGTGAGCAGTTTGCGAATAGTTGTTAACAATGCGGCGTCTGTGACGCGACTGAACTTATCTTTACGGTTACACACGACTATATCCAAACGGACGAGCAGCGTTCAAAACGCTAAAAACGTACGCTCTGCTGCAGTCGGCGTCGCAGTCGTCGCTTGCCTTTTGTTTGTGTCTGTCTTTGTGCGAGAGAGAAAAGACCGTTGTCGGCTGCAGCACACGACCTACCTTGTGCACTCGGCAAGCCGAAGTCGCAGTGCTATTACGTCATTCCCGAACTATCATCATCATCAATAGCAGCAGCAGCAGCAGACGCGGCAGCAGCAGAAGTGACGGCAACAACAAAATGCAGCTCGTGCGAGCAAAAATCGATGACGTCGTCGTTAGGGCGCCTGCGCTGCTACTAAAGCGGCAGTGGGACAATGTTAATATGTATATGTGTGTGTATTCGCACGCACACGCACGCTGAACAGGAGCAGAGCGCTCTGTCGACGTCGAACGAAAGCGAAGACGGAAATCATTTGCGTCATAAAATGCATATGCTGTCTCTCTTCGTTTAACGCTCTTCAGCGGCCAGGTAACAACAACAATGACAATTGATTTTTTGTAGCCGCCTTATTTATGCTGTCTGTTTTGCCACTTTACCTGAGTTCTTCTCCTTCTCCTCGCTCTATGTCTGTTTTTCTCAGCTTACACGCCCACATCGGCCTCATCCTTAGCAATCAGAAACAGAGCCGGCTTGTGGTTTCATTTACCGGCAAGGGGCTCCCTTGCGGCATTGTGTGGGCATACATACACACGTTCATTAATATTAATGTATGTGTGATTGTACAATTATTGTGTCTCACACTTGTCGAGTCTGCGATTGCTTTAGTTTGTAGAGAGAGCATTTAAAGTCCTTAATTTGCTAGAATTTGATATTTATTTGATCCATATTTGATCCGTTTTATTATAAAATGAACTAGTTGCATCAAGTTTGGAACAAGTTCAACTAAGTAGCAAGTTTATAGTTCATTGATTTCGTTCAGGGTAACATATTTACTTATTCCCCTTGAGTCCTTATATTGTTTAGCTCTTATATCTCAAGAAGACTCTTATTGTAGTAAAATAAAGACAAAAGGTAAGGTGAATACGACATCTTGTTAATAATGTCACCATGCTTTCGTTCAGCTCTTCTAAAAGTACTGCAAGAAATGAGCTGGAAATGAACACGCCTGGAACTAGAACAAGTGAAGATCAAGTCGTTAGTTCAACGAAAATTGAACAACTGCGTACGGCGCTTCTATTAAACGAATATTAATAATTCAAACACAAAAAAAGATCCAGCTTACAATTAAAACCGGCATTTACAACTAATAAGAACAAGTGGTAAGCAGCATAAACCAATCGACCACAAATCCCAAACTTAAAGCAACAAGTGCCACCGATACTCACACTCGCACACACACACGCGCACCCACACAAAGACGCAGCTCAAGCTCGGCTTACAACTCTCTTGCAGTGTGAGACACAAATACGACGACGTCGACGTCGTAGCCGAGTGAGAGTGAGAGTCAAATTCGCTGTGTTTCGAGTTCCAGTTTGAGGCGTAGATAGAAGTAGGTGAGGCCGGTAACGTTTCGTTTTCGTTCGTTCGTTTTTCTTGTTTTTTTTTTTTAGCGAAGTTCGTGTTGTGTGTTGCATTCGTTGTGGCTATTTTTAGACAGGTTCCAAGCCACGTTTTCTAACTGTTTTTAGCGTATTGCTTGCGAGTCGAACCAAAAGCTGAGCTTAAGACAAACGTGAGATCGTCGGTCAGCCGACTGTTGGGCGCAGTGGGCTCTTCCTTTCGATTTCGCTAGATTTTTTTCCCATAATGCTATTTCTGCTGCGCTCTGGCTCCGACTCTGGCTCCGGCTTTGAATTCGACTTCGACTTCGGCTCTGCCTTCAGCGACGCGACGCTTTGGCTGCGACTGTGCGGTGCACATGCATAGACATGCATAATCGTGTATGCTGCACCGTTAGTCAAGTAATTGTTTGGACAAAGCTAAAATGCACTTATTTGATTTTCGATTTTTAAAAATAATTAAACGTATTTCCACTCGTATTTAGGAGCATAAAATGAGAAAAGAAAATTAAAACCAAGAGCATACATATATTTTTTTTAATTGAAAAAAGAGTAAGATAAAATTAGTCAAGTAATTGTTTTAACACTTATATGATTTTCGATTTCTAAAAATATTCTTTACCCGTATTAAAAAGCATAAACTTAGAGAAAAAATTAAAAATCAAGAGCACATAAATATATTTTTTATTCAAAAAAGAATAAAATAAAATTACTCAATTAATTGATTTGAAAAAGATAAAATGCTCTAATTCGATTTTTTCTTTTTAAAAATACATACAGTTAGTCAAGAAACACTTTACACACCCTTAAAAGTGTAATATTTTGACTTTTAATAAGAATATAATAGATTGTTATAAATATTTGGAAAGGTCGTTTAAATTCCGATTGAATGACACAAAACTTTCCTTAACCCATTAAGTACCCTTCGAAAATTTCGAACTTATATAAAAGTCACTTTTTAAAACTTTTTTCTTCGATTTTTTCCAAAAAATGTTGGGATGCAAAAAAATTCTTGAAACAATTCTAAGAGTAACTGCAAAAAAAATTTTTCAAAAATATTTTTGCTAGTATTTTTTTAGAATTTTTTGAAAATCCTAAAAATGACAATTTTAACCCATTTTTCCTCATTTTCATGCAAAAAGTGCCTTTTTGCAGTTTTCAAAAAATTCTAAAAAATACTAGCAAAATGAATTCACTTGTTCGCTTTATTCCCTTGTTCTAAAAACAATATGAAACCAAGAAACTTTTTTTCAAGCTTAAATTAAATAAAATTAGTCAGTTAATTGTTTGAAGAAACTTGTTTTATATATAAAGATAATGGAAATAAGACAACAATAAAATCAAATAGAAAATTATATATGTGCATTTTTAATTTTGTCAAAAGAATTACTTGACTAACTGTGTGTATGTTTGTACGTATTAATATTAGTTAAATTTTGGGAGCGACGCAAGTGGAACTGGTCTGGGGGCCATGCATGTGCTGTTTGTTGGTGTTGCTGTCGTATTTGCTCATTGTTGTTGCTGCTGCTGCTGCTGTTTGTTGTTGTTGCTGGCGTTGGAGTTGGCGTTGCCGCTGACCCGCGTCGTGGCCCCAAAAGTGCATGCAAACAGTTTCAACTCTTCTGTGGGCAAGCGTTGAAGTCGCTTCCAAGATGTTGTTGTTGTTGCTGTTATGTGGGGTTGCCGTTAAGCTTGTTGTTGTTGTTGCTCGTTTTATTGGCTGTATTAAGCATGACATGCCAGGCAAAAGTCGAAGCCAAGCCAAAAGTTTTGGCACTCCTTGCTTTTGTTGCCTTTGCGTTTATTTTGCCTTTTGTCTTTTATTTTGTGATGATATTCTAAATGTGCTGAGCCAAATTTGCTTCGTTTTGCTACGTCTATTTAGAGTTGTTGTAGTTGTTGCTGTTGTTGTTGTTAGTGTTGTTGCCTCGTATTGTTGCTGCTGGCTTTAATGCATGTATCGTTTTCGCATCGTTGCTCAAAGTTCGTGAGTTTAATTTAAGGAATTTTAGCTCTTTTTGATTGCTATTTAGGCTTTGATTTTTCTACGTCTCTCTCTCTCTCTCTCATTCAGTCGCATTGCCAGATTTCAATTAGCATGCGGCACTTTGCGTTTTGCCATTGCGATTTTCATTGTTGTTGTTGTTATTGTTGCTGCTGCCGCTAGACGTCGCATTTCTGACGGCGCCTTTGGAGTCATTTGCATAAATTGCTTTTGGTTTCGGCAACCCTTTTGCTTTTTTTTGTTTTTTTGAGCCATTGCTGTTGCTGTTGCTCTTTCCCGGACTTTGCGGACATGCCCAGTTTATCGATGACCCACCTAACCATTACCTAGCATTACAATAAACCAAGAGACCCCCATAAACATCCTATGCATATTTTTGGAGCTAGTCTGCTTAGCCTGCAGGTGCATTTTGTGGCATAGCGAATTATTGTCATTATATTATATACGTACTCGTTTTTATTTCTTTTGTTTTTGTTTTGTCTTTTGGCTTCTTTTTTCCTTTTGGCCTCTTGTGAATTCACTTTTCTAACTTTTGCTGCAATTTTGGGCTATTTTGAAATTTGCTGTTTGGCTAAATTGCATTTTAAGGCGAACATGTCACAATATCGCGTATACGCCCCATATACATTCAAATTTAATGTAATATTGCTGATGCAACAATATATTGCACGTTTAAAGCCGTAATAGTTACGGCGGTGAGGAAAACTTATTTTTAGCCATAGAACAATTTTTATTGACATTACAATTTGTTTATTAAGAATATCCAATTTTATTAAAGCAGTCATATTGCAGTCTTACAATCGTTTATAATAAATTTTATAATTTTACATTTATCATAATACATTTTTCTTTACAAAAGCTAAAATTTTTTTTTATTTTTTAAATAAATTCAATAGTAAAAATAAATTAATAAACTAAAATTTTTGTTGACTGAGGCATTTACATTGCAGTTTTTTAATCACTCATATAATTACTTAGTGATAAAATAATAAATTATTCAATAAATAAACAAAACATAAATTTTTTTAACTATTAATATTTAAATATAAACGTGTTAATAAATGATTAGCAATAAAGAAAGTATTACAAACAATCAATGATGCTTTTATTGCCGTAGTTAGACCATTTGTTTTCACTTTCGCAGGTTCAAGGTTTAATTTTGAGGATATGAAAATGTTTTATGCGCATTATTAAACCATTAAATGTATGAGCACATACGATAGATAATTCCACGTCACGTAACCGGATGCCAAATACACATAGCATTGATGTAATAAAAGAATTGATTTTATGGTCTGTTTCCGCTTTGTTTCGATTGCGTCCCCGTTGATTGGTGATTGGGAGTCCACGCATCCGCTAAGTAGGCAACAGCTTTATTTGCGTATGTCCAACGTTGTCATACGCTTTGTTTGCTCGCTCATTATTCGTGTATTCACATTGTTATCATTATTACACACATCCATCAAACAGACCGAGATACTTGAAAAAAAAATATCTATGTGACGTCGACACAATCGTTGAGTCTTTGACCTCTGCGGACAAGCCCTAATTATAGGACCGAGTATCTCTAAAAAAGAAATCAATAAGTAGATTGGAAAATGGTCGGGTGTATAATTTGATGATGACATTGAGCTGACTTTAACTTAAGGAACTGTTGGAGCCTTTACGCCCACACGGCAGGTGCATAGAACACATCAATTAATGTGGAATCTAATATTCTGTATATCCGAGCCTACTGGCGATTATCAATTTCCAGCGTTAATTAGCATGTCATTATTTATAGCGCAACCGTTTTTGCGGTCGACTGGTCGCACACGCCGTGACGTCACGAAATCAGGCATGCTACGAGCACTTGATTTCAATCAATAAACAAAGACGTCATCATGTTGGGTGGCGACGCGTGTCCGTGACGGGCTGTCATGGACATGCGCAGCGGAGCGCGCTCGCCACATGAATGAAAACCACGACGCATCGCCTGACTGCGCTGCCAGCAACAGAGGCAGAGACAGAGGCAGACAGACAGAAGCAGAGACAGAGGCAGACGCAGAGGCAAAACGCCGGCCGGTAACGTTCACGTTCACGCTCTCGCTCTCTCGCTCTGGCCTTAGTCGACAGCAAGCACGTGCGTCGATGACGTCGCTGTTATGGCATACTCTCTTTGTTGCCATCTTGCTCCATATGACGTCGCATTTAGTCTGCACCTGCTGAACTGCTCCAATTGTATAGCGACCATAGAGCTGTCTCGCTCGCAGTGACGTCACGCAAAACAGACCAGTGCGTGTGGGTTGATGTCTGTTGCTGCTGCTGCTGTCGTTACTGTTGCTGTTGCTGTTGCACCGCCAACAACAACGTAAATGATGTCACAAACACTACGCTCGCCTGCAACGGCAAGGATAACCGCACGTGTAGGCAGTTGGGCTAACTTAAATAGATTTTAGCTTTGCATTTCTAAAAGCGACATGGCATTAAACTACTATTACTGCCTGTGCAAGCAAAAACTTTATAAAAATCTATTTTCATTTCAGATTGTTAAGTGCAGTTCAGTGATGCCAAATATTTTCCGGAAATAAGACAAAACGGCCAAAGAAAACAGGGAAAAAAGGCTGAAAAATTAAAAAAAAAAGACAGAAAAACATGGCAAACTTATTTTTTTTCTTTCAATAAAAAGTTTTAATCATCTTTTATGATTTTTTTTTAACATTTTCTTTGTAATTGAGCTTTGCCCATGGTGCCTATCATCATTAGGTATTCGTGTGACAACAAGTTTTGCGTCGTCGCAAACCGTATCTGCAGAAGATAAAATATACATATGGACATTTCCACAGAAAGGTCCACCGCGGCCAAAAACGTAAAATTGATCAAAAACTATTCTACATTGAAATAAATGCACTTTTTCCATATTTATGTCAATTTTCTTAAAAATTGACTTCCAAAATGGATCGTTTGTATTTAATCGAGTACACTTAGTAGGACAGTAAGATTGTAACATGAACCATTTTAATTCAAAGAAATATATTGAAAGTTTAAATTAAATAAGTTTTTCGGGCTGTTTTCGATACATAATTTAAAAAAAGAAAGACATCATAAAAATAGTGTATTGTACAAAATGTCCCGTTCGAATTTACGTCAAAAAAAAGTGCAAGTCATCTTTGAATAAAATCAAAACCATTTTTAAGAGGCATCAATGCACAAGAGTTTAAAATTAGTTGCATTAAAATATTGCCTCTGGATTTGCTGAAATTGGCGTTTGAATTGGTTGACCTCACAAGTCACTTCCTTTTCGTGTCCCGTGCGAATCACTTAATCAGAAAAAAAACCGTTTCCTTCTTACCGTTTTTTTACTTTAAATGTATACGAATGTCCCGTGTGCGAGTTTTGAAATGCCCATACATATGTTTACAATTTAAATATTTTATAATATAAACAGTAACCTAATTGTGGAAAAAGCATTTAAATTGTCTATTTCTAGACGGTTCCTCAATTTATTTTTTACTAAACTAACTTGGCTAAAAACCCTCTCTACTTCTGCATTCGACCATGGATACGGTAGAAGAGTCAGAGCGAAAGGGTCCAATTCTCGATATTTGTTTGGCTCGGACCAAAATTTTACGTATTTTCAACATTCTCCCATTTTAAGAGGTGGATTTTTGTATACTGGGAAAGTGTTGTCGCCCTTATATCGTTTCCATTTTCAAAAAGTTTCAAAATTGGCAGTATAGAATCCTTTTTGAGTCAATTTAATTAATATAAAAAAAAAGCCAGAATTCAATTATGTTTGAGATTTTTTCCGGCTGAAGCAGTTAAAAACCAGATAAATTTATGCCAAATTGGCATCACTGAATTGTCTAAAATTACTGAACTGCGTTTTTAAGCGAACGATTTGGTTTTTATCTAAGTCGAAAGATAAAATATATGATTTCACAAATTTAACTTAAGGGGGTATTCTAGTGTACAATTTAAAAAAAAATCGAAAAATTGGTTTTTTTATATTTCCAAAGATTGGACATTAAAGAATATGTCATTTAAAGGATTTTTGTAAATTCCAGTTCCGGTCTTTCTTGTCTCAAAACTTTGAACGCGTTTTTCTCGAAACTGTCATTTTCAAAACGATACCCACGATTTCTCAAGTTCTACTGGACCGATTTACCTGAAATTTTTGGAGAGTCATCTTTATAGACTTGTCTATACCTGGAACTATCCCCATCCCCATACTTTTGTTAAAATATTGAAACAGTCCAAAAAAGTGGATCAAAACTTGTTTTTTTTTCAGGCACCGTATCTGCAGAAGATAAAATATACATATGGACATTTCCACAGAAAGGTCCACCGCGGCCAAAAACGTAAAATTGATCAAAAACTATTCTACATTGAAATAAATGCACTTTTTCCATATTTATGTCAATTTTCTTAAAAATTGACTTCCAAAATGGATCGTTTGTATTTAATCGAGTACACTTAGTAGGACAGTAAGATTGTAACATGAACCATTTTAATTCAAAGAAATATATTGAAAGTTTAAATTAAATAAGTTTTTCGGGCTGTTTTCGATACATAATTTAAAAAAAGAAAGACATCATAAAAATAGTGTATTGTACAAAATGTCCCGTTCGAATTTACGTCAAAAAAAAGTGCAAGTCATCTTTGAATAAAATCAAAACCATTTTTAAGAGGCATCAATGCACAAGAGTTTAAAATTAGTTGCATTAAAATATTGCCTCTGGATTTGCTGAAATTGGCGTTTGAATTGGTTGACCTCACAAGTCACTTCCTTTTCGTGTCCCGTGCGAATCACTTAATCAGAAAAAAAACCGTTTCCTTCTTACCGTTTTTTTACTTTAAATGTATACGAATGTCCCGTGTGCGAGTTTTGAAATGCCCATACATATGTTTACAATTTAAATATTTTATAATATAAACAGTAACCTAATTGTGGAAAAAACGTATTTTCAACATTCTCCCATTTTAAGAGGTGGATTTTTGTATACTGGGAAAGTGTTGTCGCCCTTATATCGATTCCATTTTCAAAAAGTTTCAAAATTGGCAGTATAGAATCCTTTTTGAATTCAATTTATTTGGATCTAAAAAAAAAGCCAGACTTTCGGATAGAAGATGTTTGAGATTTTTCCCGGCTGAAGCAGTTAAAAACCAGATAAACCTATCCGAAAAATGACCAAATTGGCATCACTGACTAATTGACTAAAAGTGGAACTACTGAACTGTGACTTTAAGCGAAAGATTTAGTTTTGGTGTAAGTCGAAAGATAAAATATGTGTTGTAGTATGATTTTACAAATTTAACTTAAGTGGATATTCTAAAGTAGAATTTTAAATAAAATCGTACAATTGGTTGTATTATATCTCCTATTATTTGACATTGAAGTTATATGCCGTTTTAAGTGACTTTTGTGCATTCCGGTTCAGGTCTTCCTTGTCTCAAAACTTTGAACGCGTTTTTCTCGAAACTGTCATTTTCAACACGATATTCACGATTTCTCAAGTTCTACTGGTCCGATTTACCTAAAATTTTTTTAAAGTCTTCTTTATAGACTTGTCTATAACTGAAACTATCCCTATCGCGAAATTAAAATTTTAACTATTTGTTAAAAAATTTGAAACAGTCCAAAAAAGTGGTAACAAAACTTGTTTTTTTTTTCGGGCAGTTGCCATTTTGTGAAAAAAATGTTTGTCCAACTTTTCCGTAGTTCCAGTCATTGCGACATTATTCTTGATTAATAATCTTTTTTGTTTTATGGTTTCAGATTGCTACAAGGGCTAAAATCATGGGTATCGTCGCGTGTCAATTTTTTTAAAACCTGCCCACTTCATTAGACTGCTAACTTTTTACGTTTTTTGAGTTTTTTTTGTATTCTTGTAAGGTTAATAAATAACTAATAAAAAAATGGATGCTAAAAATATTAATTGCCTTTTTTTATGACACTTCAAAAATTACCTAAAATTCATGCCTCTAAAGTAGAAAACCCCCTTCAATCTTTACCTAAATATTAAAATATTTTTCAAAAGGAGCTAAACAACATGCTGGACAGTTGGAATTGTAAGTGCAGACAGAAACATGGCCAACAGTATGTGAATAGATTTTCCAAGTATCATCCAAGAAACTGCATCGCTTCCAAGCGCAGTCTTTTGGAAGCCACTGTTTCTGTTTATGGCGATTTTCGCGCCCCGCAGCAATCGGACAGCTGCAGGTTCTCAAGTTGTGACCTCGACCTGTCCCGTCTGCTTAGAGATATGTGTATGTTGTTGTTGTTATGCGAGATGTTCAGCGTATTATTTATTGGCATAGTGAGAACTAAAAGACCAACATAAGATCCGGACGATCTGCACGTTCTCTCCGCCAACTACGAAGTATATTCTAAATTGTATAGATTTGTATCAATTGATAGCAGCGTGTAATATTCCAGCATCACAGCGAGCATCATTACACAGAGTCATGCAGTTTGGTCAGCAATTGAAAGGCAGACAACAACAACAACAACAGCAGCAACAATAACAACAACACGCGATTGTTGGGCCAACGGGCTTGTCTAAATGAAGCCATGTACATGGCTGGCTTCGTTCGATCCGTGCAATACGAGTATTAACTTTTTAGCCTGACTCGGTCGGCACCTTGACAAGCCTGCACACGTCTTCGAATGTCAGTTGCCAGCTAAGATCATGATGATGCCAATAATGATAATGATAGTGATAATGATGATGCTGCTGCTGAAACTGGAGATGCAGTTAAAGTGTACATTCGTACTTAGTTACTCGTACCAACATACATATAAAGTATATTGGTGTTAACCTAGTCTTATAATTGAAATTTAAAAATTGTCAGATAATTCGGATTTGTCTCGTACTTTACAGGGTATGTCATAGCCATCTAATGTGCCAAATTATGAAAATGTCTTAAATAAGTTGTACTAACAATCAGCACTAATGCAGCTTTTCTGTTCTGGCCATTGTCAGAGTCGTGGCTTAAAGCAAACTTGGTCCAAAAATCATTATTGCTGTAGGAGTCTTAAAAATAAGAGGAGTGTAGTGTAAATTAACTTGCCGTGATTGGCAGCTACATTTGTTATTATCATTATTATTTTCGTAAAATATTTTCAAATTTATTTTTGCAATTAGAATCTGCCTAGAAAAATTTAAGAATATAAAGTTATGGATGTAGTAGGTATTTAAGCCCTAATTATATTTATGCTTTGTTTTTGTTTCAGTTAAAATAATTTTTTTTAACAGATTATTGAAAAGACCATGATTATTGATTAAAAAATTAATAAAAAAAAAAAAACGGGAAACAAAAAAATTCAAAAAAATTCTTTGTATAATAAAAATTTAAATACTATTGTATTCTTTGAAATCAATAAAAAATTAAAACTAATTTTTAGGAACCGTAACGATTATAATTTGTAAAATATAAAATATTTTATAAGAGATATTTGTTGATCAAACAAATTAAATGAAAACTCTTATTTTTCGATCTAAATAAAAAAAATTATAAAATAATAATTAAATTTTAACTTTGATTTAAAAATTATAATTTAACACTTATTTCCAATTTTTATTGAAAGTAAAAGTTATTTTTCAATTTTTATTATAATTAACTTTAATTTGACATTATCTTTTACACATTTTTTGTCGTGTAAAAAAAATGCATTAAAAATTTGTTTTATTCGCTATTTTAAATGAAATTAGCTTGAATAATTTCCGATAATTAAGAATGTCTTTAGTGTTGAAATTAATAGGTGTGTGTGAAGCGAAAATCGCTTCTCATAGCTGTTGCAACAAATAATTCGAAATTGCTATAAGTAAAGATATTTAGGGATTGTCACGAAAAATCCCAAATTAGACACGCCAGCCTCTCATTAGACTGTCATAGTTTGCGATGCTCAGACAAAAGCATCTTTCAAATTACAAGCGCTGCACTTTCGCAGAAATTCGATCAATCTATGATGGTAAATGTAAAGCTGAAGAGTTCACTAATTAGTCAAAACAAAAATAAAAAAAGAGTCAGCTGAAGACACCTGAACATGTCAAGGCGATTTATTTATGTACCCGGCAGGCCAACGTGATGTTGTTGTTGATGGGTTACGTGTACTACAACCAAGTCACAACGATCGCGGTCAACCATTTAAGGAGTCTCTAACTCGAGGTCAACTCGAGTTTTGTTTGTGGAGCCATTGTGATTGTAACTTTAACTCAGACACGCAACAGTCGTTGGTCCGAGACTGAAACTGGAACTGGAACTGAGATCTAGACTGAGACTCTGACTCTGTCCGATGACTAACCACAGGTGAGCACTATGCGATTCTCTTGGCCGCCAAAGCTTGTTGACTTGTTGGCTTCCTGCTGCTAACATAGACATCAATTCAATTGCAATTTCCATTTTCCATTGCAATTGCAATTGGTGCACAGCAAAAGTTCAAGCAACACAATTGAATGCGAAATTTATTGCAACGAAACGTAGCGTAGATTTTTTTTTCTATTTTTTTTTATTAAATAAATTCGATTCTCGCATCAATTATTAAATGGCTAAATGGCTAGTGCATCAAGGTGCACGCTATCAATTACCAGATCCAGATCCAGATCATTAATGGATCATTGTGTGGGCTGAGGCTTGACCATAAATATCGACAGACGCTTCCTAGTCGCAATGATTTAGATTACAGCATTCGTAAAGTTGAGCTTTACTTTGTTTTGTGGATTCAGATAGTCGGGATGCTAAAAGAGAAAAACAAATTTAGATAAATTATGTAATAATAATAAAGATAAATGAAAGAAATTTAATGGTTATTTTTCAGGTATCAAAAATAAGTTTTAGTCTTAAAGTTATTTAATAATGATTGAATGATTATAATAATTGTCTTCAATAATATCGATTATTTTTGAGCAAAAACGTTAAAATCCATATCTTGTGAGATTTACTTCCAGAAATGTATTTAAGTTATTTCTTTGAACAATAAACGGTGGAAGAAGTTCACTAGGATCCTACATCGATATAAATGAAATTTTTTTGTATTTTTGACCATTTTTTAAGCAAATTGACTACCAAAATGGATTGTTTGTATTGTATAATAAGATTGTAATATGAACCATTTTAATATATAGAAATATATTGATTTGATGTAAAACAAGCTTTTTAAGCTGTTTTCTATATATAATTTCGAAAATAAGGGACAGAAAATACATTATAAAAAAAAACGTTATTAAGATACATCAATGAATTTGATTTTAAAATAATCGCATTCAAATATTCCTTCAACTTTCGCTGAAATCAGGGCTTGAACTGTACGCCGTGAAAGTGACTTCTGTTTTTTTCGCATGCGAATGTCTTGGTCTTTAGAAGTTATCTCAAAAAGGAACAATTGCCCAAAATCAACCTTAGCACCAATTATTGTTGCTAATCAGAAGCTATGAGTTTTGCCTTTTGTCAAAAGGAAAAAATGTTTTAACATATAATATGTTTTTTTTTTTTTTTGAAAACCACCCAGGACAAAAATAATTTATTTACTTGTTACTGTGATAAAATATACTTTTTAGTACATTTTTTGCCTTGCTTGAATTCTATTCGGTTTCTTATATAATTTAAAAATTATGTATTTTATGAATTAAAAAAAAATCGAATATTAGCTGTTTACGATCCCTGGTATTTAAACTTACCGTAAGCACTGTATGGCCAATCCTGGTACCCTCCGCATTCAGCAGCAGTTCACGACCCGCGTTCTTGCCACAGCAGTAGACAGCATTGAGCACAAACTGATCGGTGATTTGATCGCAGCTCTTTAGATCGATGCGATTCAGCTGTGGACACTTGCGTATCAATCTCATGAGTCCCACATCCGTGACACGTCCACACCAAGACAGCTCGAATAGCTTGAGCCGAGGCAGATCATTAAAGAACTTGAAATGATCGTCATCCAAGACATCATTGTCACTCCAGTGTATTTCCTTCAAGGAACTCATCTGTCCCAAACATCGGGCATGCTCATTGGTAATTTCAAACTGTCCGCATAGCTTCAGATATTGCAGCATGTTGCCCTTTTTATCCGCCAAAGTTGTGAGAAAGCCCAAATTGAGTTCATTGGATGTCATCCAAGTTTTCAGCGTGCAACGCTGTAAATTGGGAAGCGTAGCAATGACCTCAAAACTGGCATCGCAGCCGGAGAACGACAACTCCTCGAGTTCCAAACAACATTCGGCTATTTTTTGGTATAGCGATTGATTCATTACCTCAAAGCAGCAATCGTCCAAAACGAGTATACGTAGATTCTTTAGGGGAATCCCAAACTCCAAAGAATTCCAGAGCAAACAATCTCGCAGCACAAGTCTCTGGAGTTTGGGAAAACCACACAGGTGTTTGCCTAATTAACTGAAACTGATCAAATAATGGCATGATTAAAACTGTTTAATTTACCCGTATAACAGCCATTGGTCAGCTCAAAGGATTCGAGCTCAGGATTCCCTTCCAGATCAAAGTTTAGTACATCCTCGGCGTCCATGCAATCGATTGTGACACGTCGAAGTCGAGTTAAACGTGACAACAAAGCGCTATATCGAAACTCATCAGTCACATTGCTGTAGTTGATCTCCTCCAGATTCTTGCAGAATTCCGCAATGAATTCCACAATGAGAGATTCCTTTTCAAACGAGGCGCAGTTAACATTCAATATGGTTATATAGGGTCCAGCCACCTTAAAGAAATCTATGACATCTGGCAACGCCATCCTCTCCACATCCTCCGCATCCAAAGTGTGTTGCCGAGTCCGAGCCCAAGAATTGAATACTTGACGAAATTTGGGAGCCACACGCGCTAATCGCACCTTGTCACACAAACTGGGCAGATAGGCAAACAGCTGGCGAATTATCTCCTCATGCAGACACAAAATGTGGCAGCTTGTCGAGATCCTGTTGGGGCAGAGCGTCGGCAACCCAGTGACTTCAGACATTTTGTTGTGTCAACCCTTTACACATTAAATTTTCATTGTTTCTGACAGTTCTCGAAAATGGTTAGAGTTTTAAATATATTTGAACTTAATTGGATTCAAATTTGTTAAATTTAAAAACCAGATTCTGTATCTGTTAACATCATGTTTATACCCAATCTCAGAGACTATAAAAGCTAGAGACTTGAAATTTTGTATAAAGGTTATTGGATACCGGCCGCAAAACAAGTTTGCTTTAAAATTTGGATCAGACCACTATATCGTATAAGCTGCCATATGAAAGATCAGTCGAAAATCAAGTACAGAAAGACTTTTTTGGTATTTGAGATATATCAACTAATCTGACAGAACATGCATTTGGAATATTTCCTGCCATGGGATTGATTGATCGAAAATTTTAAAGTAAGTATGAATATATTTGCCTTTTTTTTAAGGTATTTCAACCAAACTCGCAGATTAGTACTTTTTTATTTTCTTAAACTTCCTGACCCAATTTTATTCGGACTACTATATCATAAGGCTGCCATAGGAACGATCAGTCGAAAATCAAGTTTTAGTACGAAAAACTCTTCTGTTGTTTGAAATATCTCAACCAATCTGGGATAGTTCTGTACATCCTGACCAAATTTGATCGAAAAAGGTCAACTATATCGTATAGCTATTGTAGGACCGATATATCGAAAATTTTAGAGTTAGTATGAATATTTTTTGTTATTTTTAGAGGTATTTCAACCAAACTCGCAGATTGGTAGCTTTTCTATTCTCTTATATGTTACATCCTGACCGAATTTTGTTGAAATCGGACCACTACATCATATATAGCTGCCATAGGAACGATCAGTCGAAAGATCAAGATGCGAAATTTTTCGAATTTTTTTAACTTGTACCTGTTTTTTTTTAGGTCGGTATAAAACTTACGAAGTAGCTATAATTTTTTCTTTTATCGCATTGCTTAGGAAACCATTTTTATTTTTTTACTTTAATTTGAAAATTTCAAAATAATTGCATTAAACATTTTGATAGACGAACGAGGAAGGCTTAAAATAACTGAACTATCGCGCTACAACAGTTAAGTGCAAAATGTGTGTGGACTCTTATCAAAAGTATTTTTAACTATTTGAATAATTTGTTTAATTAAATATTTTCCCAGTATCGACCTAATAGAACTGCATCATTCATTTCCCCTTAAATTTACCAGCTAACTAAAATAACTGTCGTATGTAGACTTTTGTCACTCACTGTGTGTAACAGTCACCAGAATATTGCGACTGACAGCTGCAGCTAATTTTCATTCCACACTCAAAATAAAAGTAACTGCACACGAATATATGTATGTGTTTGAGTGCCTACAATAAACAATATTGTTTTTGTTTTACAGCAATTAATTGCATAATTGATTGCATAAATGCATAAATCAGAGGCGGCTACAAACAATAACAAATGCGAGTACAGAGAAACAATTGACATATGTATGCATGTATATATGTATTTTTTTAGCGGATATGTTTACTGTAATGTATAAATGTTTTGTGTTTAACTTAAACTCACACTTAGTGATGCTGACTACAATTAAATTAATTCTGTTTGTAAGTATTTAGAAGTTCTGTTATTCTTTAATTGATTTATACAATTTATTGATACTTTTTTTTATTTTTGTTGGATATACACATTGATATTTGTTTTAAAAATTTTTGATATTAAATTATGTAACAAAAATAGCATTGATATTTTATCAATGTGATATTAAATTAATATAATTTATATATTAATTTAAATTCAAGCTGAAAGGATAAAATATAAATTAAATATTAATTTTGTTAAGTCACAATAATGTTAATTTATAAATCGAATTTATAATACCAGAATGTGCTCTGAATTCTAATATCATTCAAAAATTACGGAAATGGAATTGATAGCTGCTCCGAATTCCGCAATACAGAATTTTTAAAAGTAAGTTCATTAAATCGAGATATTGCAAGGTAATTGTTTCCGCAAATTTCAAACTTAATCATTTTCCTTGTTTTTCGCATATTGCGAAACAATTGAGAAAATATAATAATTTTGTCTAAAGTTTTTATTTATGTAGATAACATGTATTATATGTTTATTTATATTTGTAATACAAAATATATTTGCATTCAGATAATATTGTGTTATAATAATACTTATGCTCATATAGATTCTATATAGATTTCCATAAGACGCGCTCAAATCCAATGGGTTAATTGCATGGTTCCATCGTGTGTCCTTTGAGTGTCCATAACGCTCATTTGACGCACCAGACGCTTCATCGAAGCCCGGTGCTGTCTTCCAGTTCCTCCACTGCCGCTGCTGGTCAGATCCAAGGGAGTACGCTCATCAATACGAGGCGGTTGACGCAATCTTCGACTGTCCCTCAACTCGAGTTCCACGTCGGAAGCATTAGTTGAAGACCCGCCCAAGACATCCAAATTCTCATACGAAGCAGGCGGCGATAGAATCTCACTGCACGAAATGAAGAGATTAAGATTTAAGCACACAATTGATACTCTAAGGTTTCGTCTTACGGTTGTGGTTTGCAACTACAGCAATCCTTAAGCTGCCAATTCTTGCCAAACTCCTCGCCCTCCTCGATTGTCTGTGGCAAACGATGATGCAACGTCTCCGGCAATCGCAAACCCGTCATGCCACCCATCACAGACAAAAATCCCATAATTACCAATGGCAATTTTAGATTCTCCTTGCCCAAATAGGTGACAAATGGTATTACAATTAGCCCCAGTCCGCCAATGTAGCTGGAGGCACCAATGCCAATGCCCCGCACTTGCGTGGGATAAAGTTCTCCAGCAAAGGGATAAATGATCAGAAACGAGGCTGAGAGAAGCGCCTTAGATATGAGATAGAGTATTAGGGTCTCGTCTATGGCATCGTCAGGCAGCATAACAGTTATAATGCAAGCCACGCCCCTTCAGAAGATAGATAGAAATAAAAAATTAAATTAAATAAATTTAAAAATATAATAAATAAATAAATGTTCAAATGAAAAGCTGTGGTAATGTTTAATAAATAATAAAAATAATATAAACAAAATTAAGTACAAATTCAACTATAGATAGTAAAGTAATTGTTTTGTTAACAAATAGACTGTCGTATTTTTTTTTTAATATTTTAGCTCAATAATTTTTTTAACTTGTGTCAAGAACTTAGTGCAAACGAAATAAAATAGGGAGAAAAAAAAACAAAGTGGTGTTCTTTTTTCAAAACAAAATATCTGTGACTATTTTTTTTTTTTCAAAATAATTACTTGACCAACTGTTAATATAAAGCGTAGCTTTTGAATCAAATAAAGTATTTAAATACTTTGTGACTAGAGCACTAGCTTATTAGCGAATTCTTTTAAATAATTAAAATTAACTTTATATACAATAATATAACAGAAATACATTAAAGTTTTAGGTCAAGTTACCCCAACTTTGTGACTAATTTTACCGAAACTCTTTTGGATAAAATAAAAAAAATTAAATTAAAATTTTAGATTAAAGTTACGCTTACTTTGTGACAAGTGATAAAATTTTAAAAGTATTCTTTAAGATAATTTAGTGAAAAACTAAGATCAAATTAATATTAAAAACATTAATAGAACAGAAATAAATTAAAACTTAGGATCAAAGGTCTTCAAACTTTGTGACTGGAGATATCTTTTTTAAGGGAATTTTATTAGATAATAAAAATGAAGCTAAAAAAAAAATAGTATTAAAAAGAAATATGTATATTAATATCCAAGATCAACTTTACCCCAACATCATTGACAAACTGAGAGGCCAACGTCGTCCCCAGGTGTCCATGAAATACCAGCAGCATAAATAGCTCGGCAGTTCCACGACCGCCGACAGAAAGAAGCTTACGTACTGATTGGTGCCCAGTGAGGGTCCGTAGTAACTCAGACCCAGATAAACCGTCTCGTTGGCAAACCAACTGAGTGTTATCAGTATTGTCTTCAGTCGCATATTTGGCGTGCGACAGAGATCCATCAGCCCCACATTGGCAATCTTTTTCTTTTGCTTCCTCAGCTTATCCCGTCGAATCTGCGCCTCCAGTTTACTATGAACTGCCTCCGGAAACTGACGTCCATTTACGATCGCCATGCGTTCCAGAATTTTGAGCGCCTCCTCAAGACGACCGCGCATTAGAAGCCAACGCGGTGATTCTGGCATTACGAACATGTACAGGAAATAGGCGTAGAAGGGCAGGGAGGTGTAATACGATAGGCGCACCCAGTCTCGCTCCAGATACGTGACCAGGGACAACAGCATGATGCCCGATGTGTAGAATGTGCAAGTCATCACCGTTACAAACGAACGGTACTTTTCGCCAACCAGTTCCAGGGCTGCAAAGCACAAAGTATAACAATTAAGAAGATTGCACTCATTTACTTGCAAACTAAATAAAATCTGATTTATATTTTACAGGGATTAAAACAGTAACCGAAACCGTAACCGAAAAAAAAAATTGAATTTGACCGAAACCTTAAAACCGAAACTCTGTAAACCGAATTAACCGTTTAGTAACCGTTTCATTTATAAGGGCTAATTTAAACAAAAAATTTTGAACTGTTTCGATTTTCTCCGACTCATAGGTCTTGTTTGCGATCTCTGATATTTTGTTATTAGTTATGTATTTTAGTTTTTTATTTTTCATTTTTAATTTTTATTTAAATTTTATGTTTATTTTGAATTTTTATTTGTGATATTCATGATCGAAAAATTATAGCGCAATTAAAATAAATTTGTTAGAAGAAATATTAAAATTGTTAAAATGTAACTCAACTACATCCAACTGAAGAATATGTAAGAAATGTGTGAATGAAGCATTAAGAAAGTAATGCCCTTTTAATTATTATTTTTATATTATTAATATAATTACATTTTTGCAAAGATTTTGCGTAACCGATAACCGAAAACCGAAAACCTTAATGCGAACATAACCGAAACCGTAACTGAAACCGATATTCGTTTCGGCTTTAATCCCTGATATTTTATATAATTTTGTTTGTAAAAATTGCAAATTCATAAATGTTTAATTTTTTTTTTACTGGCGCATAAATAAATTAAAAGTGTACTTACATATAATAAATGGTATCTGATAAACAGCCGGTATAGTCAGGCCTACGACAACGCGACTGCCAGCCCATGTCCAGAAATCCTTGCTCAGTGACGTCATCAAACTGCCCGCCAGCAACGTTGCCAGACAGGTGAAATAAGAAAGTCGCCTGCCGGCGCGATCGTTGAGCAGCCCAAAGAGATACACACCCACAGGGCCGCCAGTGTTGAGCGCTGCCAGACCAATTGTCGGATATATGTCTTGATCGCAAACCAAATCAAACTGTCAACGAATTAGTAAATTATAAATTGGTTGCTTTAAGAAGATTCACATGATATGGCTTGGGAAATGAGTGACAACGAGCTCCACTAAATGCGGCTGAATGTGGAGTTTTGAGCAGAGAGATAATTCACATCGATCACAATAGAAGACCAAACACGAGTGGTATTATACTCCCAGCCTTGCGAGCACTTGACCAACGGCCAGCTGCTGTTGAGCTCCAAATGTTCAAATGTCAAATTTGCATTGTTATCGTCATTAAAAGGATCCAATAACTGCGTCCAGTTGACGTCGTATGTGTAGCATTTACTAAAAGCCATTTCGTCATTTTCCTAATTTGAATAAAACATTTTAGGTATATAATTATTTCACATATATTTAATCTGATCTTAAAATCATTTATTGAAATGCTTTCTAAGCCCAATTTCGCGAAGGCGAATAAATTTCTCATGAAATTTAAACAAGTTTATACGGCAGCTAAAGCTAATTTAAATGAAATTGAGAATCTTGCTCGGCTTTATCATTTAATTATGATTATAATTATGTGTTAGTTATGATTTCGCAAATGTTTGAGTTTATTAAATTACCCGTAAAAACGTAGTAAGAGACTTAAAGCTCCATACCATTTTAGGTATATAATTATTTCACATATATGTATTTAATCTGTTTACAAAACCATATGAAATGTTTTCTAAACCCAGTTTCACGAATGCGAATTTATCATGAAATTTGAACAAGATTATACGACAGCTAAACTGATTTAAATGAAATTTAAAATCTTGAGTTATTTTGCAGATCTAGCAGCTCGACTTTATAATTTCATGTTAATTAAGACTTTGCGAATTGAAGAGTTCATTAAATTAATATTAAATTAAGAGATACTCAAAACTCCATACCTGTTCCTTGGGTATGGCCAAATATTTGCGCTGTTCGACATCCATGTGCATGAGTTCAGGGATGCGACACCAATATTCATCTGGAGTGTCGGCCATGAAAAGTTGATTGAAAGCACAGAAGCCACATGGAATGCAAGCAGGCAGACAAATGCCAAAGACGAGAAGTTTCTGATATTTGCCAAACTCTCCAATGATGGGCAGCAAATCATCCAAATCGAAGGCCTCCTAAGACGGTGTCAATATGAGAAAAAACCATTAGGCTGCTCAAACAGACAATAAAAAGTCTTACATCAACTGATTCTTGAGTCTCGGGCTTATTACGTTTTCGCAGCTCAGATGTTTCATCATATTCATCCTCACTATCCACAATTTCACCTGTCATTTGTCCGAAATTTCTTTGATTTAACTAGATATTTATTAATGAAAACAATGTTTCAGATTTTTTCTGTTTTCCCCGTTCTGTGAGAAGCTCTAAAAGTTCCTTGCCTCAGCTGTAGTTAACGGTTGTAAGGGGTTGCCAGAAGATTCAGAGCTCAGAAAAGACGACGATAGAGGGCGCCAGCCATTCAGTTAAGTTTTATAATTTATATTTGAATTGCAAGTTGGTTTTAATTTGTTTAAACTAAAGTACATATTTTTAAATATTACACATACGAATTCAATAATGTTAATGCTTAGAATTCAAGCTTCAATTACAGTTGATAAGCTTTGATTTAAAGATTTCTCAAATTTTAAAGTACGTCAAATTACATATCAGTAAACCTTTGGGAGGGATTAGGGAATCGTTTCTAAAAATAATATCGGGCTTTTTTTTATATTTTTATAAGAACAGCAGTATCTAATTAATTGTTGTTTTTTGTTTTAGAATTGTATCTATGTATATCGAGAAATGGACGTTCTTTAATTGAAAAATAGATTTGAAATTGTATGTCAAATAATTGAATAGATTGTTTTAATTGTTTTAGAAATGAATTCCACAATTGATTTTCACCCTTTCACGTACTATCTGATTATTACTTAAAATTATTGCGCGCATCGGTACTACATATGTATACATACATATGGTATATGTATAATTACATTAGTTTCATAATAATAAACAGAAAACCGGCTGTTCCTGCACAGCACAGAAATCACACACATTAGGCTTAAGTGTTAATTGTGGCTACACATACAAAACATACGGGCACAATCTTTGTATAAACATTTGCATTTGATATTTTTGTATGTATATGCATGAATACGCGCCTAGTCCACCTTGACAACGCTATAGATTTTCCGTATGAACCAGAAGCACGCAAAGAATCCAATTGTGCCGGTAAGCAAAAAGAAAAGGACCACCATAATGGCCGTATAACCGAAGTAAAGGAACGTCGAGGCACTGTCCTTAATCGAGAGCTTTGTGACAAAGTAATGACAGCAATAGATGAACAAATAAACGGCCGTGAAGCCCGATGTGAGAAACGATCGCCACCACCAATGATAGTCCTCCGCACATAGATGGAAATAGCATAGCAAGATGGTTGTCTCCGAGCATGTGATGACCAGTATAAGGAATACAAGGAAAAGGAATCCAAACATATAGTACATCTGATTCGACCACAGCGAGCTCAGTATGAAGAACAGCTGAATAAAGATGCAGCCGAAGGGTAAAACTCCGCCCATAACAATACCGGGAATAGGCTGGGTATAGATGGACTGATCGGGTATCTGACGTGGTATTTGATTTGTACGCACGGGATGCTCCAAAGCCTGCGAAAAGAAAAAGATTTGATTAGTCAAACTCTATAAAACTCTCAGTCATGCCATGTTTTTTCACTTACGCGCTTGCGGAAACCAAAGTAGGCGCCAACAAAGGTCAAAGGAACAGAGACTCCGAACCAGAGGGAGAGCAAGGCAATCAATGTGCTAAAGGGTACAGCGCCAGAGCTGCCCTCTCCCCAAAGCACCAGATTCATAACGAAGAACAGCGAAAAGACGACGCTACAAATCAGATAAGAGAAATAAGAGATATTGGTTAAACTATTCACTCTTTATCCACTGTTTACTTACCCAGGGCACACGATTGAGGTGAGAATTACATTGCTCTTCCATTTGACGCCGCCAAAGCTCTTATAGATGCGTGCCGACACATATCCAGCTGGTGTTCCAAGCGAAACGAACAACACCATGGAGCAGGTCATCAGGGCACCACGATTTGCCGGCGATAGGAAACCAAGACAGGCAAATGCCAAGGTAACCATGGCCATGACCAGGACTTGCACTCCAGAGCCCAGAAATACGGACAGCAGCATTCCCTTGCGTGGTGGTCTGAAGACATCACCGTGCACCAGTTTCCAACCAAACTCCTCTTGCGCATCCTCGCCGCTGTCCATTTGATTATATCGGGCAATATCTTTGTGCAATGTTCGCAGCATAATCATGGCAACCATGCCACTCAGGAAGAGAACAATGACCAGCGAGTTGAGAATGGAGAACCATTGAATGTTCGTATGGGGCATCGATTCCAGAATATAATCCCAGCGTGAAGACCATTTAACGTTGTTATTCAAAGTGAATTTCACGCTGTACGTGTAGACAATCGACTGAAACTCGCCCGTCTTCAGGGAACTCTCGCGTATGGCCAATGGTGGCTCACTGTCCCCACAGCTTGGATTATTGGGATCGGCATGATTCATTGATTTGGGTGTTACTTTCACAGAGATTATGCGTCCACTGCTGCCGCCAAAGCCCATGCCCCATTCCTCGGCCTTTCCACTATGATAAGTGATCTCCAGATCCACATGATTGAAGGGATAGTAATGAAGTGGCCGATTATACTGTCCATTGATGGCACATCCCTCGCCATCTGGTCGGACCAAACATCCCATGGGAAAACCGGTGCTGCAATACTGTTTGCCAGTCTCCAGCTGATAACACCACGTCACGGGCATGTTGTCCACAATCCAGTGATGCTGATAGTTCAAACTGATGCCCTTTTTGAGCACCATCATTCGCCGATCGCTGTCCGCATTGCCTCCGGTATAATTTTTGCGACAGGCCTGATAGAATGAAAATGTTTAAACAATTGTTCACTAAAGTTGGACCAAAATTTTACTTACCACTGCGCACTCAACATCCTCCAAGAACTGTATGCGGTACGGACCAGGCCGAATTCGCTCGCCAAACACAACTTGTCCAAGATTCTCAACCGGTGAGTTTTCCTCCTTGCCCAGACAGAAATCAAAATGATGGTATTCATAGGGTATAACAGATTCCTCAGTGTTTAATCGGTTAACGTAGAGAGTAACATCCGACTAAAAATCATAAATGATAAATTTTTGATCAGATAACAATTTAAGATCAAATAACAAAATCGCTTAGACAGAAAGAAGACAGAAAAGAAGTAAGAGTATTTAAGGTTTCAACACTGATACAGTTGTTTTAAAGTATCTTATATTGAAGAAAAAGAACATTTTTGATGCATGAATTAATTTTTGAAATAGGTAATTGTTTTGACATGATCATATAATTTATTTTGCCAAAAAAATTAACTTTACTTCCGTTACTATTTTGTGATGGTATTCATGATGATGGTATTCATAGGGTAAAACAGATTCCTCAGTTTGTAGTTTGTTAACGTAGAGAGTAACATCCGACTGAAAATCATAAATGATTAATTTGTGATACAAACATGGAGATTAACATTTTCTTAGCTATAAGCTATAATGTGTCAGTTTCTTATCTACAATTCATAATTTCTATGACTTAAAAAAAAAACACCATCAAACTAAAAACTTTTGTAATCTTCAGCTAATGACTTTTTTGAGATATTTTGCCTAAGATCAGATAACAAAATCGCTTAGACAGAAAGAAGTTTTTAATTAACTTGTGTTTTTAATGTTTCAACACTGATAACAGTTGTTTTAAAGTATCTTATATTGAAGAAAAATAACATTTTTGATGTATGGATTAATTTTGTAATCAATCAATTGTTTTGACATGATCATATAATTTATTTTGCCAAAAAATAAACTTTACTTTCGGTTATTTTATTTTATTTTCTTGCGATTCTCAAAATTTTAAAAATATTTAAAAAAAAAATGGGATCCATTGGGCTTAAATTCTTCAAAAATTAAAAACATATATGGGAATTTTGTCCTTTGTCGTAATAATTACTTGACTCACTGTACACACGATTACACTATATTTCAGAATTCAAGAGCAACGATCTGCGAGCAATTCTCTGTGCCTGACATACATTAATGTATTTGAAAATTTATCTAAACTGCTGTTTCGAATGGAATGAGAGACCCGACCCGTCCAACTCAAGATAAACAAAACTACATTAGAAAGCAAATAGAGTTCTTGTCACTGTCACACTTATTTGCACCAACACATATGCGCATATTTATGTATGAAGCTGGAGGCACACACTAAATGAAACGATCGACGTCAGCAGGCCACCTAAGTACACACACAAAAACAATTAGAGAATATACCACGGAGAGAGACCCCGCAGGCTTCTTATCACTGCTTCCGTTGCGGGAACAAAAAGCAGCAGCATACACCCAACAATCCAATCTAATGGCCATTAGTTGATGATGGAACACACGCATGCATTGCGCACAGATACTTATGCACTTACCTTACACGTAGATGAGACATCCGCTTTCTTGCAGTAGTTAACTGGGGCCAGGCCAGGTAGATAAAAGCCTTCCGAGAGCGTCAGTGCACATGCTAAGATCAGCAGCAGCATCTCAATCTGATAAGGAAGAGCCATGGTGCGGCGGCACCGTGGCGATACCATTTTGGTCTTGTGGACTAAGCAGTGCAACACCCACAATCACAATCACAATCACACTCACAATCAAGTGAATTTGAAGCCAGTGTCTGCCACAAAATGTCGATGTGTTGTCGTTACACTAACTGGCTAACGTGGTTACACAGAATTTCGATATAGTCTATTCAAGTCGCTCTTGCAGTTTACAATTGAAACGACAATTCGTTTTTGTTTTTTTCGGCTTATTACTGACTGACAAACGTCAGCACTGTGCGACTGCAAAAATGGCGTTGCCACCTGATGGGCTGCCAACCTGAGCAAATTACAACAGGGTTGCTATTACAGCGTTTATTTGTTTAAAAAAATATTTTTATTATTATATGCTTACTTGTATTTATTATATGCACAGTATTGATGTATATAAATTACATAAATATAAAATGTGTTGAAACATACGTTTTTTGATAACTGCTCTTGATTTCAAACATAACTGACAACTATGCCCAAGCAATGGGTTGCCACCGTGTGCAACGAACGACGCGCATCAGTTTTCCATGTGGAGTTAAAAATTCGACAGAGCCGGCCTGCTTCAGTTTTTCTTTACAATTCACATTTTTGTCTCGGACTTGAAAATTGTTCGAAATTAATAGCAACTTGACTATTTAATGTTACATTTATTAACAATTTGAGAGACCGTCGCAGTTTGTCCCGCGTTTTTTTGACAGATCGAATAGCCAAAATCGAAATAGCAACACAGCTTTGGCAACGCGCAGACAAAGGGGAACAAAAAACACGCACAGTGAGTTAATGAAAAAACGAAAAAAATCAATTTCGTGACAACTAGAAATTTGTTAAGTTCTTACATTGCATTGCTGAAATTACAAATAGTTTTCGTTTATTTAGCAGCTGGTTCTCATATCGTCTATATTTGCACATACACCTGCACAAGCATAGAAAGCTAAGCGATTACGAAAAATTTCCACACATCCCCGCCCTAGCATCTACATCTCTTTACGAAATTGAAAGTAAAAAAGAGCGCAAAAATGACTTCGGACATAGCAAGGCAATTGATTGTTATTTTGGAGAAGACGGTATCGCCAGGTGAGTGTGACTAAGATCCTAAGAAATGTATGTATGTATGTGTGTGCATATGCATGTGTTCATTGGAGGCAGGCACCTACTAAAGTTTTTAGTAGTTGCTCAGGGCCGCCAGGCAGAAAGCCATTTTGTTATAGGCTGCGATGCGTCGCAACGTCGCGTCGGCCAAGGTATATTTACTATAAGGTAACGTTGTCACCACAGCTGCTCTCTTTCGAGGCTACAAACATTTGACAGCATGCCTGCAAACGTTGTCGAAAGAGGTTGTGTATCGCATGCATGAAAAAATGTTTGTAACCTCACCACATCGGACGACGTCACCTTAATAGTAAATCCACCTTGGCGTCGGCGACGTCAGTGACGCGTATGTTGCGCAGGGTTGCAATGCAACATAAGCGTATGCTTGGTTGCTAGGGGCGCACAAACACACACACATATGCTGAAAACAATGGCACATATATACAAACATATGTACATATAATGTAATGCATTAATATAATGTGATTTTGACTAAGGATTTGAATAAACCTAACCTCAAACTTCAACAACACTTGACAGATAAAAATGAACTGCTCTCGGCGAAGAATTTCCTGGAACAGGCAGCGGCCAGCAATCTGCCGGAGTTCCTCAAGGCACTCTCCAAAATACTCGTCGATACCACAAATAGCGCCGTGGCGCGCATGGCAGCTGGTCTCCAGTTGAAGAACCATTTGGTGAGCAAGGACGAGAAGATCAATCAGCAGTATCAGGAGCGATGGCATCAGTTTCCCGAGGAGACGCGCGAGCTCATCAAAAATAATGTAAGTATACGCCAGGAGTCTTTTAGTTTATACCAGGGATTAAAACCGAAGCGAATATCGGATTCAGTTACTTTTGTTATCTCTGAATAAAGGTTTCGTAACGGTGAACCGGTTTTTGTATGTTTCGGTTTTGAAATACCGGAATGGTTTCGGTTCACAAAAAAAAAAAATGTTTTTTTGCAAAAATTTAATTATATTAATAATATAATAATAATTATTAAAAAGGCATTACTTTCTTAAAGTTTGATTCAAACATTTATTTCACATTTTCTTCAGTTTTATGTAGTCTAGTTTAATTTTAACAATTTAAATATTTAAGTTAACAAATTTCTTTTATTTACGCTTATTTATTTAGTGCTATGAAAATTCGATCATGAATATCACAAATAAAAATGCAAAATTAAACACAGAAAAATTTAAACTAAAAATAAATATTGTTATGATGTATGAAAAACCGAAATTAGCCCTTATAAATGAAACGGTTACCAAACGGTTATTTCGGCTTACAGAGTTTCGGCTTTGGCTTACAGAGTTTCTTGAAACAATTGTAATAGTGACTGAAAAAAATAATTTTAAAAACATTTTTGCTAGTATTTTTTATAACATTTTGAAAATTGCTAAAAGGCCACTTTTTGCGTGAAAAGTAGGAAAAATGGGTTAAAATAGTCATGTTTTGGAATTTTCCAAAAATTATAAAAAATATAAGCGAAAAGATTTTTGAAAACAATTTTTTTGCAGTCACTCCTAAAATTGCTTGAAGAATGTTTTTGCATCCCAAAATTTTTTGGAAAAAAACTAGGAAAAAAGTTTTGAAAGTTGACTTTTTTTAAATTCGAATATTTCAATGGGTACTTAATGGGTTAAGGAAAGTTATACATCATTCAAACGAAATTTAGAGGACCTTTCCAAATATATTTTTTAAATTTGAAAACGACTTACAATAGCTGTTATAGTAAAAGAAAGAGTGTCCCTATTAATTCTTCCGCCACTGTATATCTCTGGAGTAACCATTTTTAATCAAATAATAATTGTTGTTTTTTTAATGTTACAGATACTCGCCGCCTTGGGCACGGAGAATACGCGACCATCGTGCGCCGCTCAATGTGTTGCCTATGTGGCCGTGATTGAGCTGCCCATCAACCGATGGGGCATCCTCATACAGACGCTGGTCAACAAAGTCGTGCACGAGGGATCCAGCGAAATGCACCGCGAGGCGGCGCTGGAGGCAATTGGTTATATTTGCCAGGACATTCGCTACGGCGTGCTAGAGAACCAGTCCAATCAGGTGCTCACGGCGATCATCCATGGCATGCGGAAGCAGGAGCCCAGCAACCACGTTCGCTTGGCTGCCACAACGGCGCTGCTCAACTCGCTGGAGTTTACCAAGTCGAATTTCGAGAAGGACATGGAGCGCAACTTCATCATGGAGGTGGTGTGCGAGGCGACTCAGTGCACCGACACACAGATCTGTGTGGCCGCGCTGCAGTGTCTGGTGAAGATCATGTCGCTGTATTACCAATTCATGGAGCCCTATATGGCCCAGGCACTGTTCCCAATCACCCTGGAGGCCATGAAGTCGGACAACGATGCCGTCGCCCTGCAGGGCATCGAGTTCTGGTCGAATGTCAACGACGAGGAAATCGATCTGGCCATTGAGAGCCAAGAGGCCACCGATCAGGGCCGTGCTCCACAACGTGTCTCCAAGCATTATTCCCGTGGTGCTCTGCAGTACTTGACGCCTGTGCTGGTCGAGAAGCTGACCAAGCAGGACGAATGCGACGACGAGGACACCTGGAGTCCGGCCAAGGCAGCCTCCGTCTGTCTGATGTTGTTGGCCACTTGCTGCGAGGACGAGATTGTGCCGCATGTCTTGCCATTTATCAAGGAGAACATCGAGTCCCCGAATTGGCGATATCGCGATGCTGCCGTCATGACTTTTGGCTCCGTGCTCAATGGCCTGGAAATCAATACGCTCAAGCCGCTGGTGGAGCAGGCGATGCCAACGCTCATACGCCTCATGTACGATTCCAGCGTCATTGTGCGCGACACCACGGCCTGGACCTTCGGACGCATCTGCGACATCATACCCGAGGCAGCGATCAACAAAACATACTTGCAAACGTTGCTCGAGTGTTTTGTCAAGAGCTTGAAGTCGGAGCCGCGTGTGGCTGCCAATGTGTGCTGGGCTTTCATTGGACTTTCGGATGCGGCTTACGATGCTGCCAGTTCCAATTTGAAGGAGAACGAAGCACCGGAAACGTATGCGCTTTCGCCATACTTTGAGTTCATTGTGACGCAGTTGCTCGAGGCGACAGATCGTTCGGATGGCGCTCAGGCGAATTTGCGTGGCGCTGCTTATGAGGCGCTCATGGACATGATTAAGAACTCTCCCCTGGATTGTTATCTGGTTGTGCAGCGCACGACAATTGTCATCTTGGAGCGCCTCAACCAGGTCATGCAGATGGAGTCGCACATCACCAATCACAGCGATCGCCATCAATTCAATGATTTGCAATCCTTGCTCTGCGCCACTTTGCAGAGTGTGCTGCGCAAGGTGCGCGAGGAGGATGCGCCTCAGATTTCGGACGCCATAATGACGGCTCTTTTGACCATGTTCAGCTCGAGCGCTGGTAAATCGGGTGGCGTTCAGGAGGATGCTTTTCTGGCCGTCTCCACGCTGGTCGAGCTGCTGGGCTTCCAGTTTGCCAAGTATATGCCGGCCTTTAAGGACTTCCTCATCATGGGTCTGAAGAATCATCACGAGTACCAGGTGTGCTGTGCCTCCGTTGGACTCACTGGCGACATCTGCCGCGCCCTGAAGCACTTGGTGCTGCCCTACTGCGATGAGATCATGTCCGTGCTAATGAACGATCTGGCCGAGCCCACTTTGCATCGCAGTGTCAAGCCGCAGATTCTGTCCGCCTTTGGCGACATGGCGTTGAGCATAGGCAGCGAGTTTCTCAAGTATTTGAATATGGTGTTGGACATGCTGCGTGCCGCGTCCAATTTGCAGGTAACTATTGATCATATTCTGAACAGCGAATCTTTTGTGCGAATAAGCAGAAAAATAGTTGTGAGCAGTCGCTGCTCCCGGAGCCACTGCGTGCCCACCGCTGCTATAAACCTTGAAAATCGTTGTGATATTAAATGTTATATATTTTCCACAGGTTGACAATTCCACCTACGACATGACCGAGTATATTTCGGAGCTGCGTGAGAGTGTCCTGGAGGCCTACACCGGCATCATTCAGGGCTTAAAGGGTGTTGAGCAAACGCCCAGCACGGATGTGTTCCACATGGAGCCTCATCTGATGCACATCATTGATTTTATCAAGCGCATTGCGCAGGAGAGCGAAGTCTCCGATTCGATGATGGCCAGTGCTGCTGGATTCATTGGTGATTTATGCACTTCGTTTGGTCCACGTCTCTATCCATTGTTGGATGATGCAATTATCACACAATTTTTGGCCGAAGGCAAACGCTCGAAGGGACCACGCACCAAGATGCTGTGCGCCTGGGCTGCCAAGGAGATCAAGAAGATCAACAGTCAGGTCATTGCTCAATAAATTACTCTTTAGTTGTAGTTGTGTATGTGTATGCAGCCAAACTGGTGAGTAGAATGTTGTGATTCCCCCACGAATCATGATGGCAACATTTAACTTGCAACATTTCTCAATTTACACAATTTTATTTACAGTCCAGTCCGAATTAGAAAAAGTTCTATCTGCAAAGTTTGTTTGTCCGATTATTATTGTTGCTGTGCGACGCCTAAACTAAACTTTAAGCAAATTGTGTGGATACATTTAATTTTAAGCAAAATCCTGCTATGATTATGATATTTATAAATTGTTATTATTTTTTCATTGTGTGAGAACATTGTAAATTCAATAATTCCTAAAAAGCGACGAATTATGTTTCGCAGTTTATTTTTCAACTACATTACACTTACTTTATAAGCAATTATTATGACATCTTTCTATCATTTAAGCAGCCTGATAGCCAAATCTTTTCCATTATTATGACACTTTTATAGAACCCGAAACAAAACTGAGAGAAACCAAATTATTTCCAATTATGTCTATTAATTTAAGTCGAAAATTGGCAACACATTAAAACATCAGAGAACACTAAAATCAATATTGAATACACACAGCAATATTGCATAAAATTATCTTTTACGGCTGCTGCTAAATTAGACTCTAAGATCCACTATTTGTAAACTAGCCCAAATGAAAAGGGATACAAAAAAACACAAAAAACAAACAAAAAAAATGAATGATGAGAACCTTAGTTGTGTGTGCTCTAGAGTGTGTATGATTATGGTTGTTTGAGTGTGAATATGTAATCGAATGTGTGATAAGAATGTGTATGACATGAAATAAATATCGAATCTTGAATCATATGTAATATGTATGAATGATTTAACAACAACAAATGAGAGTAATAGATATAAGTCTGAAATTCCGCAAGTCTGTCTGCGATTAGTCCCAAGCGAGTAAATAAATAGAAAGTCTTTTAATAAATCCCTTAACAAACAACAGCCCTGTCTATTTATAGTGTGAATCTGTGCTATATCGAAGGATGGATGAATTGTCTGAGATGGAACTATATAATTGTGATTGAAGTATTGTGAGAGTGAGGAAACTTCTTATATGCAACTTGATTTGCGCGCGTGTGTGGCGTGATGTGTGATATTACTAAACGTAAGTTTTTTTCTAGAGAATACGTATGTAAGCATCTAATTATAAGTAAGTGCGTGAAGCGAATGAAGAACTTAGATTTAAGAAGCAAATTTACAAATGCACGATATACCAAATTTAAATTTATACATGATGAAAAATGAAAACACCAAAAAGATTTTAAACGGACACCAACACAAAAGTAAACTAATGATGTTATTGTAGTAAACAAACAAAAAATTATTTATTAAATGAAAAAAATTAATTAGCTCCCATCGATTCCAGTTCAGAACATGACGCTTAATTTGCAATTAAATTACAATTATAAACAAACACACACAATAACAACCAAATAACTACCTGCAGCACATAATTGTATTGTATATAATATAATTAAACAAACACTAACAACAAACAAATACAACTACAAATAAACAAACAACAACGGACCAGGGAAACCGACATGTACTTCATTTTACTTACATAGGCATAGAAAGACAAAATAATAAGAACAAATAGGAACAACATACTAAACTACATATATATAGGACTGCTTAGGACAGAATCACAGATTGTTTATTAATAATTGAGACTATAATAATTTTTATCACACAGGTACATTTTTACAGACAAACATTTCAACTCTTAACTATTTGAATTTCAACCAGAACCGTTTAAAATCTTTTCACAATTTCGTGCATTTTATATTTAATATCATCAATAGTTTCGGGTCCCCTTGTATGAATAATGTTTAAGAGAATGAAAAACATTGTAACTACTTAGAAATTGTCAAAGCTTCACATAAATAATTGTAAAACCAATTCAAAGTTGTTGATCCGCTTGCACAAATTGAAATTGAACTCTGTCGATTATTGGTATTGATTATTAGACCTTATCTATAAATCGCACAGCCGTCCAACGCTAAAAACACTTTTAATTTGCTCTTCAAAGATAACAACATATCAAGATATCATAAATGAACATAATTCGTTCCTTGGCAACAACAACTTTGAACGGGTAAATTGTTTGATTTACATATAATAATTATTATTGTATTCACCAATTTAAATGGATTAGATTAATAATACAACGTTGAATGGAAACTGATGATGATGATGATAAATGTTTGGTGTTTGATGATGATAGTGATGAAGATATGATGTATGTATGTCTGTCGCTTGAATGCCGGATGACGTCGTGTGTGAGAAACATGTCTGAAAGTCTGAAATCGCCAATGGGAACTTGGAGTTAATGGCTGTGGTATGCGAACGTAAGTTGCATAAAAATTATATACACATTCTTAATTAATAGTTGAAATTTACACAACTTATCAACTGATGAACAATTTTTTTCTTGCCTAATTTTACAGGTGTGTTTTATGAGAATGAAAACTTGATGATGTTGGATGAAATGATGAAAGAGACTTGTGCTTGTGTGATGATGATGATGATAATGATGACAAATGATGTATTAATGTAAATGTAAGCGTGTCTGAGAATGACGGAGAACAAAAGCAAATCGAATCGAACTTTTAAAATGCTTTTCCTGCACAAATTTCTACATTTTATACATACATGAATTTTGTAAATGAAATCTGTTGCATATAAATATAGTATAGAGTGTATGTGTGTGAATATGACTGAGATATATTATACTGTGTGTGTTTGTATCATTCCAGACTCCTCCGAAAATTAAATAAAAAACAAAAGAGAAAAAAACCAACTACATGGTCGGTCTGATTGTGTTATTAAGAATTAGCCCAATATAAAAGAAGTTAACTTGAAATAAGTGCGACTTTCAACTGTGATGTATGTGCGTGAGATTGAGAGAGATTTAAATTGAGCAAAGCACCACGCGCAGCTGAATAAATTTAATTGTTTTTGGGCAAAAAGAACAAAAACAATTATTAGTATAAAGAAAAATAAAACGAATAACCAAATGAACGAAACAAATTGAAAACGTAAACATAAAATATGGTACTGATTTTATACTGAGAACTGAGACTTACTACTTATACAATACACAAAATACTTAGACAACTACATAAGGACTATCATTAATTACTTTACGCGGGACGTACAAAACAAACAAACTAACTAACAGCAAACTAGTGAAATTTACACCAACATAACTTACGCGAGTATATAGTATAAAACTAAAAGTACATATTAATATAAATGCATAAAGACATGTATATTTAATAAAGAATTAAATCATATGCCAATACAAATAGAAATTGGTAACGCTGACGCGCGGTGCTTTGGCCCAAAACAAATAATGATGAATGCTAGAGAAATTGGAGAGCTTCTGCTCACTTTTAAATTTTGATTTAAGCAAATTGTAAAACCTACATAATGAGAATTCGTAATTCCTTTTGACAACGTAAGAGAGTGGAGTACTTTTGTGTCTATATCTTGTAAGCTTTTTCATTCTACATTAAGTATAAAGTGCGGCCTAAATGTTCATGATAAGCAATGTATGACTGATAGTTTGTACGAGTTGAATAGCAAATGTAATTGTGTTGTGTGCAAGCGAAAGAATAAAAGTATTTTGAATGCAAGAAAACAAAAACGAAATGTCTTTTATTTACATTTACAAATACTCTATAGTTTGGGCTTGGTGGATAACGTCAACACGCCGTCCTCCTGCAGTTGTCGCAGTTCCTCGGGTTTTAAATTGAGTTCATCGAGCACCGATGTCTGATCATTTTGTGGGTTCTTCCTCAGTTTGCCCGGCGTGCGACTTAAACGTGGCGCTGGACGCGGTGCAATGGAGTTTCCCACACGCTCGAATGATTTTCGCGTTGCATTGTGATCGTGCTCCTGGACTCTTTGCCAATCCACCACGGGATAAACGCAAGCGTCGACATCTTCAAATATCGCCGACCATTCGGCTTGGGTTTTAGTGAGAAACGCATCCGTTAGGAGCTGTTTGCCCAGCACTTGATGCTCTGCTCCATATTGCGACAGTTCCTGCGGCAATTGCAAACGCTCCTTGATAATCTCAAAGAACTGCGGCTCCAGTGCGGCCACCGACATGTAGAGTCCATCTTTTGTTTTATATGTGTCATAGAAATAGGCGCCGCCATCAAGCAGATTGGCTCCACGTTGCTGACTCTCGCCCCAAATGCTGAGATGCCTGGACATGAACAGCCAACTGGCCACATAGGCGGCACCATCAACCATGGCCGCATCCACCACCTGACCACGTCCGGATCGATGGCGCTCCAACAGTGCCAGACATATGCCCAGTGCACACATAACGCTTCCACCTGCAAAGTCCGCTAGAAGATTGATAGGTGCCGTTGGATTCTGTTCTTGACGGCCCAGCATGGACAGCACCCCAGAAACGGCAACATAATTGAGATCGTGGCCAGCTCGCGCTGCCAGGCGTCCCTGCTGCCCGAAGCCCGTGAGACGCGCATAAATCAATCGAGGATTCTGAGCACACAGTTCTCCAGGGCCCAAATTCAACTTTTCCATGACGCCGGGTCGAAATGGTTCCACAATCACATCATATTTGCTGGCCAGTTGACGTACAATCCTCTGGCCTTCAGTCTTCTTCAGATTAACGGCCAGCGTGGATTTCCCATGGTAGAGCACATCCAAAGGGTTCTCCAGCATCTATTGTGAATGGGCCCAGTTAAGTTCACAATGGTTACACAGTTTCATGTTCTTGTTTATTTATGTACCTTGTCAATTCGCGTGACACTGGCTCCAAAATCGGCCAGTATTTTGCCACATAATGGACCAGGCGCCAGGCCTACAAACTCCAAAACTTTAACGCCCTTTAAAGGCATTGGAATTGGAGCTCAAGTTAAAGCAGGAAAGTGTACTTTGGTCAATATCATGATCAGCAGCGTCGATTCAAAGTGCATACATATGTATGTGAAATGTTAACATTAGGTAAACACCAAACTGTTATACACATTCCATCAGTGTTAACATAATAAAAAAGCACAATGGGAATCGACTCTTATATTTTTTGTTATCGATACTTCGCAATATTATCAGTGCTGAGCATATTCTCTTCGCTGCGAATGACAATGGCCGTGTTCACCAGAACAAATCGACAACAGAAAATCGATGAAATTTGCATGATTATTCTGGTGAAATGCAGTGATTAGCAATCATGATTTCAAATTTTGTGATTATGATAACTGAAAATTCATCACCAAAATAGTACGCTGAAATTTTCTGATTGTGATGCTTTGTTATCGAGCAAACAAAATACATGATTACTGATTGATTAGTTCTGGTGAACGCGGCCAATGTTTTTTGTGTTATTTTTGTTTGTTTGTGAGAAACTTAATTTCCGCTGCTGAAAATGCTTTCTGTTGCCAGTAATAATTATTATTAACGTATGTCATAAAATTTAATTAAATTAAAATTAATCATCGCATCTATGTACATTTTGTATAAGATTGCTGACGGCTGCAGATGATTGTGTGTGTGTGTTGTCAAAAATTCCGCGCATAGCTTGTGGAGCTTTTTACATCAATAGTCAAATAAGTCATATAAAGCGCTCTATGACTTAGCTGTTTCTTCTTTTTATATTGAAAACTTTAATGATCAAACATAGCAGTGCTACCGTGGGCGTCCATTTTACGAAGGCTTCACTGTGCTGTTTATATTTTACCGCCAACATTTGAAACAGAGCAGCTGCTTATAAATACAAAGTCTAATTGGAATCGATATCTGATTTAATACTTGTTAAGATCGATGCCTTTTAAGAATGCTGTCTCGCTCTGCCCGTTAATTATGTTAATACACTTTATCACACCTTTGTCGCTCCATTTGTAGCAGATGTAGGGTATATAATTGTCATAATACTACGATTTTATAGAATAGTTCACAATTGCGTCGGTAAGCGCATTTTTGCGTTAACGTTTGTATGTATTTGATTACTGCATTAACAGCCGGAAAACCACATAAAACATATGTGCAAAAAGTATATTAAATTAAGAAAATATTGCAAACTGTAATATCTGGTGAAATCTAAAGATGCCACAGCAACGACGCAAGGTTGCGTTTAGCGGCAAAAAGAAGAAGGATCAATTGCTGCAGAAGCGCAACACAAAAGGTAAATAATAATGATGATAATTAACAAATGCGAGTTTGTGCCGCAATAATGAGTGACGACATGCACACACAGGCCCACCGAAGTACTTGCGCAGCACACAGGAGTCCTACGAGGACAGCGATGCGCCGGAGACAACCGCGCCACGGAAGCTCATGGAGCAGCCTTTTAATCGGGGCGGCGGCGGAGGCGCTCGCAATAAAAACTTGAACCGTTACAATCTGCAGTTCACGCAGGAGAGCAAAAAGGAGCTCGAGCTGATGAAGGAGGAGGGCTTTAAGCCACTCAATGTGCTGACGGCAACATATAGGGAAATTGACGCCACTTATTTTGAAGGCTTTGATTTTCCAGTGCGTCCACCTTGGAAACTTGACAGCAGCAAAGAACTTTTGGATCGCAATGAGAATCGATACTTTAAGGTAAATTCGTGGGGCCAGTGCTGTCAGTTTAGCTATAAAGTAGCTGTACTGGATATTTCATGTAAATTGGCATTAATTAAATTTAAACTATGTTCCAGGAGTATGTTGACGAACTGTTTAAGAAGAAACAAGGCGCCGACAGCAAAGAACTCTCCCTATTTGAGCTTAATCTGGAGACGTGGCGTCAGCTCTGGCGCGTGCTCGAGTTCTCGGATGTGCTGCTGATCATTGTGGATGTCCGCTTCGCCTCCCTGATGTTTCCGCCCTCACTCTACGACTATATTATCAACACGCTGAAGAAGCATGCGATCGTTGTGTTCAACAAAGTGGATCTAGTCGCGCCCGAGGCTGTCGTCGCCTGGCGACATTACTTCAACGAACGCTATCCGGAACTGCCTGTTGTGCTCTTCGCATCTTATTCAGCGCGTAGCCAGAAAGGAACTCAACGCGCTCGTGGTCGAATGTCCCATCAACGCAGCATGGAGGGTGTCTATAATATATATCGCGAATGTCAGCGCTATGTGCAGAACGATGTAGATCTGACCGCCTGGGAGCAGAAGATCCGTGAGGATATGCGGGCCGAGGAGTTGAACATACTCGAAAATGACAGCGAAGCAATGAAGACGCAGGTCGAGGGCGAATTGAAGATTAGCAGCAGCATTGACACCACACCACATCAGCATGTGAAATATTATAGTGGCGTGCTGACCGTCGGATGCATTGGGTATCCCAACGTGGGCAAGTCCTCGCTCATCAATGCCCTCAAGGGGCGCAAGGTTGTCAGCGTCAGTCGCACGCCCGGACACACGAAACACTTCCAGACCATATTCCTGACGCAGCAAGTTCGCCTCTGTGATTGTCCTGGTCTGGTCTTCCCCTCCAGCACACCAAAGTCGCTGCAAGTGTTTCTCGGCAGCTTTCCCATCTCCCAGCTGCAAGTTCCCTATCGTTCGCTTAAATTGCTGGCCGAGCACATCGATCTGCCGCAACTGTTTCGTCTGAATTTACCAGAGGATTACGACGAGTGGTCAGCCGTGGCCATTTCAGATGCCTGGGCATATAAACGGGGCTTTCTTACGGCCAAAGCAGCGCGTCCGGATCGTTACCGTGCCGCCAATCACCTTTTACGTATGTGCCTTGCTGGCCAACAGCAGTTGGTGCTCCAATTCTATCCACCCGGCTACGATAAGCAACGTGAGACGTGGCTGCAGCATCCCGATCTGGAAGCTGTTATTAAATATCAACAGGTGGAGGTTGAGGAGCCTGATAGCGAAACCAATGAGGATACATCCTCCATATGCACGGACAGTGAGTAGATTGAAAAAAGAACATTATTTGTTATACTTTAATGAAACTTTTATTTCTTACAGCCGCCGGTAGCGATGAGGAAGACGACGAGGACAGTTCCAATGATGAAACCAATGCCGATGATGATGAATGCGCTGATCAACCGCTGCGATCTCGCAACGTCTTTACCCTGCTTGAAGATGATTAAGCCTTACACTTGGCATCTATAATTTATTTACATTTTGATAAACTATCAAAAAAAAGAATATAATATTTTGGTACAATACTCTATACAGACAGTTAGATTTTGCTAGTAACACGCATTGATTTGATCAATTCAAAAATAAATCTATATATTTAAAGGTCTAAATGTCATCAATCTCATCCGACAACATCACATCGTCGTCATCGCCCATTTGCTCGTCCATGGAGAGCAGCAGCTCTATTGCTCTGAAAAAAAGGAATTGAGAAATGCAAAATAGAATTAATTATTTACTGCAAATTCCAAGTGATTAATATCTAAAACAGCTATCAAAATTATAATTTTTCAATTAAAAATTATTTGTTGATTTTTATCAAGGATACCCCATTAAAAAATTTTATATCTGGGTATTTCTTATTTATCCAGATCAGATAACTAAAATACAAAACCTAATCAAAAGTATTTGCAGAAAACTAAAGTTATAACAACTCATAAATTGAAAATGACTTGAACATTTTTGAGTTTTTGTAAAAATCACCTTTGTAATTTTTATCCTCGATATTTAAAAAAAATGTTTTAATGCAAAAAGTTTTTCAAAAAAATGTATTAATACAAAAAGTTTTTTTAAACAATTCTTATATTGACTGCAAAATTTTTTTTTCAAAAATCTCTGCTAGTTTTTTTATTTTTTGTATGAAAAGGAGGAAAAAGTGGCTAAGGAAGTAAATTTTATTAAAAACAATAAAAAATACTAGCGAAAAGATTTTTTAAACAATTTTTAGCAGTCCCTATAAGAATTTTTTAGAAAAAATTGTTGTATTAAAACATTTTTTTTTTAAATATCGAGGAAAAAAGTTATAAAGGTGATTTTTACAAAAACTCAAAAATGTTCAAGTAATTTTCAATATTTCCAAATTATGAGTTGATATTTAGTTTTCTGTAAATACTTTTGATTAGGTTTGCAATTTAGTTAGTTGTAATTGAAGCTATTAAAATAAGCTGTGAGTCACTGTAGTTGTCTAACGATTAAATCTTTACATTCTGAGATAAAATATTAGCTTATTTGGATTTAAAAAGTTACTAAAGAACTCTAAGTTGATTTCTTTAAGGAATCCACATACTTGATTAGCCTATTATCATCACTGTTCTCCTCAATCGGCGCTGGATACATGGCCTTCTTGAGCAGCAAGCGTCCCAGACATGCTCGCAAATTCAGCACAACTGCAGCAGTTTCCGGATTGCATTTGAAACTGCAGAATAAAAGAGACAATTTCTCAATAAAATAAAAACATCTTATACAACCGACAACTTACTAATAGGCCTTAGCTACAGAAATAAAGGGTGTTTTGTCGATGACACCAGACTCAACGCCATCGCCAAAAATGATGAGGGCCATTGGGAACACCATGGTAGCATCGAGCAGATAAAGAGCTGTGGATTTCTGACGTTGGAAGTAGACAAAATAGCTCGAATCGAATCCAGCCTCGCCGCTATTCACCGACGAAGGATGGAAGTTGACGCGACGACCATCGTCCGTGGACATGTTATGAATGGCGCGCACTTGATTCTTGATTTGTCGTGATTTGCTGCGATTAAACAGATTAAATATATAATGTAGGACACGATATTATTGACTGGAAGCTCACCATAAGTGCGCCATGTTTGGATAGAGTCCGCCGCCAATAATGGCACGCAGCAGCGAAATCTTATCCGAGTTGATGTTGGAGGACTCGTGCTGGCAGTTGGATGAGGTGAGAAATCTGTGTAAATCAGAGATAGCAAATAAAAGTTATGTGTCGGGAAGAACTTAAACACTTAAAACACTACAGGGACATTGAGAACAGTGCACATACAGTCGGTCAAGATTACTTTACACACTCAAATAAATGATATATTTTGACTTTAATTATGAAAATTATAGCTTATTTTAAATATTTGGAAAGGTCAGTTTAATTATCGTTTGACATGGATGCAAAACTTTCCTTAACCTATTAAGTCCGTTGAAAATTTCGAATTTTTGTAAACTTTTTTCCTTGATTTTTTAGAAAAACGTTTACAAAAATCTTTTGCCTAATATTTTTTCCTTGATTTTTTAGAAAAAGTTTTCAAAAATCTTTTGCCTAATATTTTTTCCTTGTTTTTTTAGAAAAAGTTTTCAAAAATCTTTTGCCTAATATTTTTTCCTTGATTTTTTAGAAAAAGTTTTCAAAAATCTTTTGCCTAATATTTTGTTTATTTTTTTTTAAAAATAGCTAAAAATTACAATTTTAATCCATTTTGCATGCTTTTCATAAAAATTTTTTTTCTTAGCAATTTAGAAAAAATATAAATAAAAGCTAGGGAAAATATTTTTGAAAATTCAGTAACTCTTAAAATTGTTTGAAGTTTTTCTGCATCTAAACGATCTTTTCTAAAAAATCGAAGGAAAAAGTTTTAAAAGTACATGTTTACAAAAATTCGAAATTTTCAACGGGTACTTAATGGGTTAAGGAAAGATATGCCTTATTCAAACTAAATTTAAATTACAGTCGAACTTCCCTAACTCGAACTTCCCTAACTCGAAGTTTCTCTAACTCCAACAAAATCGAGTGGCAATAGCGTTTACTAGGCAAATTCCATACAATTCTACTTCCCTAACTCGAACTTCCCTAACTCGAATTTCTCCCTAACTCGAACAAAAATATTGGCCCGTTCTTATGTAAATCGAATTTTTCGGGAAAATCTCCAATAAAGTTTGAATTTTTTTTTCGTTTCTGTTATTGGCTTTTGCTACCGGCTCGTTTGGATATGTAATATTAATGTACATTAACATATGGGTAATTCTCCCATGTCGAATGCGACATTCGTACGCATTCAAAGTGAAATAAAACATATGCCAAAACATTATTTTTTTGTGACAAAAGGAGAAACTTATAGGTATTGATTAGCACTATAATTGATGCTAAAGTGGATTTTGGGAAATTGTTCGTTTTCAAAATAATTTAAAAAAACTAAGGCATTCGCACGCGACTCAGATAGAAGTCGTTTTTTCGGCGACCAGTTCTAGCACTGATTTCGGCAAAACGTGAACGTATATTTTGATACTATTTATTTTGAAATGTAATGTATTCATTTATCTAAAAAATGCTTTTTGTTTTTAATTTAAAAATATCAAGTAGTTTTTTTTTAAATGTAATTTGAGTCACTGTCGCATGCGACATGTCGAACGTGACATTTTTTTCCACAAAATATTTTTGTTGTTTCTGTCTCTCTTTTTTTAAATTATGTATCGAAACAGCTCGAAAAACTTGTTTTAAATTAAACTTTCAATATATTTCTATGTATTAAAATAGTTTATGTTACAATCTTACTATCTTACTTAGTGTAATCGAAAAAATACAAACGGTCCATTTTGGAAATCAATTTTTAAGAAAATGGACATAAATATGGAAAAAGTGAATTTATTCCAATGTAGAATCTATATGTTCATCCTATTGAATTTCTTCTAGCGTATATTGCTTAAATAAATAACTTGAACACATTTTTGGAACATAATTGCACAAGATGTGAGTTTTTGAGCAATTTTTCGTTTTTAGGCTCGGTTGACATTTCTGGAGAAATGCCCATATGGTGATGTAATATGATAAAATATTGCATCAACAATTTTTTAGGCTTGTGAAATTGCTATAGGAAAGATGTTCGAAATGTACTTCCTTGTCAGCGCACCAGCTCAATAATATTTATCATGGCACCAGCACGTGTATTCAAACTTTTATCTCTTTAAGAAATTTTTAAACTTATTTGTTAAGTAATTAAAAAGTGGACCAGTTTAAATTATATTAAAAGATGGAAAATTAATTATGTCATTTGATTCGGGAATGTCTTCTGGATACAGCAAAAGAACGATAGAACCTATTTTTGAGAATATCGACAGGTCTTGAACAAACTGAAATTTTTTTTGTTGAAAATAACAAGAAAAGTTTGCAATTTGAAACTGTATTTACTGAATGCAATAAAATTGTAGTTTCATGTTAAAAAACCTAAAAAAAAAATTCCCTAACTCGAAGTCTCCCTAACTCGAACTTTTTTCGTGGATAATGGTGATTCGAGTTAGGGAAGTTCGACTGTATTTTTAAATTAATATTTTTTTTTCTAAATAAGAAGACTTGACCCACAATAGCTGTTAAAGTATAAAAAGAGTGTACGAATAAAGGTTGGGCTGAGTGTGTTATTTTTTAAAGGACTATTCAGGAACAGGATACATTTTTATATATAAATTTAAAAAAAACTTTTATTTCTTATTTTTTTAATAAAAATTGGAAAATAAGTTTTATTTTAAATTTTATTAAAATGTTACACCATCCATCACTCCTATTTGCAATTTTTAAAATATATCTTATTTTTCAATTTCTTTATGATCCCTGGTGAAAATAAAGAAAAAATGTCAGAAATCTCACTTGTAATTGTTGAGTAGATCGGCAAACTGTTGCTTCATCCGCTCCAGCTGCTGCAGCGTCATGAGGCTGAGGAAGTTGTCGTAGCAAAAGTCGCGTTCGCGTCGATCCTCCCGACTGTCGCGATAGGCACTGATGGCATTGTGCACGAGCAGATGATCACTGCGCATGTTGCGGGACAATCTGCGTTTCGCCTCGTCGACGCGACGCTCCTGCCCCATGGGCGTGTAGAAGGGCATCTTGTAGGAGAGCGCAGCGGCTGCCGAGGTGATGGGATCCAGGCAGCGAAACAAGGCGGACATCAGTATCATTTTGCCCATCTGCGGATCAATGGGCATCTTGGCCAGATGCATGCCCAAGGGCGTGAGCTGTCCCCTATCATCCAGAGCCTCAATTCTATGTATATAATAAATATAAATGCAAATTAAGTTGATGATAGAGGTAATCTTCAACACTCACCGCTTGAGCAGCGCAACGCCATTGTTGACAGCTTCCACGGCAGGTGCGTTTATCAATGTCTGCAGGAAGCCATATGGATCGTCGATGTGCAGTAGCTTTAGACTGAGTATAATCGATTCCAGTTTGGAGCGCACTATCTCCGGCGTGGGTATCTCATCCATGAGATTCTCACGCGCTCGACTGAACAGATTATAACAGATGCCCGGCTGCACTCGCCCCGCGCGTCCCTTGCGCTGCTGTGTGTTCGCCTTGGTGACCCAGCACTCCTCCAGCGTCTGGATGTTCGTCTCAGTGTCATAGTTGGTGATCTTGGTGCGTCCCGTGTTGATCACGTACACAACATCGTCGATGGTCACCGAAGTCTCGGCAATAATCGTTGATATGATGACTTTTCGCTTGCCCCTCGGCGCTCGTCTGAACACCGCCTGTTGCTCCACCGAGGGCAGCATTGAATGTAGTGGAAAGATTACCAACTGATCTCGCCAGCGTTGACCCTTGGGTGAACGTGGATTTCCCAGAGCATTGTGTAATTTGGAGATCTTATCGAAGCCGGGCATAAACACCAATATGGCGCCATCGGGCTGACTGCCGCATATATAGTAGATGAGATCCACAATAAAGTCGATGTCCTCGCAACCCTCGGACTCGGGCAGTCGCAGTTGATCCAACACTCTGTCATCGTAGCTGCCACGTGTGCGTCTTATATAGGGCTCAATCATTGCCCTATGCTCCGGCTGTTCTCGCTGGGATCGTTGGGATCCACGCTTATCCCGTCGACTGGCAAACTGATAGCCAGTCAGAGAGAGCACGTCCTCCAGGTAGAGCATCTGGACGGGATACATGACGCCCTCAATGCGAAACATTGGACAGTTCTCGAAGTAATCACAGAAATCCTGCTCTCGCACCGTCGCGCTCATTAGAATCACTTTCAATGCGGGTCGTTGAGGTAGAATGACCTTGAGCAGCGCCATTAGCAGATCCGTTTCCACGCTGCGCTCATGAATCTCATCCAGGAGCAGCATACTGACATTGTGCAGCAACGGATCCGACTGCAGCTGCTGGAGGAGCACACCAGTGGTGCAGTATTTGATAGAAGCTCGCTCCCTTGGCTTGCGGCTCTCCAGGCGAATCTGATAGCCCACGGATTGGCCCAGCGTCTCGGCGCGCTCATAGCTGACACGCTCCGCCACTGTGATTGCCGAGATGCGACGTGGCTGCGTGCAAACAATGTGGCAACTAGATCCGATGCCCTTCGCAATGCAATCGTCCAGCAATATCTGAGGCACTTGGGTTGTTTTCCCGCATCCGGTGCTGCCCACGATTAAGACAACTTGGTGCTTGTCGACGGCCTCGATAATGTCTGCAGCCTGCGCCATTGTGGGCAGCTTTAGACGCGTTTCGTAACGTGCCTGGAAATCTGGAGATTGCAAGCGTTCCTGCTGCTGCTGCAGAAGACGCTCATCCAAGCTGCGATTTCGCAGATCGACATCTTCGTGCTGCTTCCTTGTCTCTCTGATAAACGACTCAAAGTTGACACTCAGCAAATCGTGAAATTGTCGCTTAAAGTTTGCATCCAAGTTCTCTTCTGCTGCTCCGTCCGTCTCAAAGTGCTGCATGCATTCCTTGACACGCTGCAAAATGCCGGGCGGCACACTGACATTGCAGCCGAGCCGGATTTTGGGTCCCTCGTCCTTGGCGTCTTTTTTACGCTGGCGTGCGAGGTTCCTGTAGTACATGCCAATCTCCCTGCCACTGAGTCCTGGCGGGCGATTGCCTCCCTTGCCTCCGCGGGAGTGTGATCTATCACCGCGCTGCATTCTTTTCATAAACAAATGTAAATAAAAGTAAAAACAAACTTTAATGACGGGAAAACGAGGAAACTATGTGACCGTATCTTGCCAGCAAAAATATACCAGTTTATTTTAAAAATATACCAGCTTATTTTAAAAATATACAACACCTTAACACTAAAAAACTGATTTTTTTTTATAATTTCAATAATTTTTAGTTACTAAAAATATTGTAATTTAATATATTAACTTTAACTTTACATTTCGATTTCATTGTATTAAAATTTATTTATTTATATACCAGCAATTGCAGCAATATACTACGAAATACCAATAAATACGAAATATTTTTATGAAATTTATAATAAGGTCACCCTGCTTTGGACTGGCAGTTGAAAACGAATTAGTATGTAGCCCTGGTACTTTATATTAATTTATGATATTTAATTTGATAATTTAAGTCCATTAATATATACATATATAAATAAATCTTAATATATTGTGCATTTACACAGAAATGTCAACCGAGGCCAAAAACGTAAAATTGATCAAGAACTCGCATCTTTGAAATTTACCTCCAAAAATGTATTCAAGCTATTTATTTAAGCAATTTACGCTAGAAGAAATTTCATAGGATGAACATATAGATTCTACATTGGAATAAATTCACTTTTTCTATATTTTGGACCATTTTCTTAAAAATTAACTTCCAAAATGGACCGTTTGTATTCTATCGATTGCAATAAGTAAGATAGAAAGATTGTAACATAAACCATTTTAATATTATACAAAGAAATACATATATTGAAAGCTTAATTTAAAACAAGTTTTTCGAGCGGTTTCGATAAATAATTTAAGAAAAGAGAGACAGAAACAACATAAATATTTTGTGGAACAAAATGTCGCGTACGACACGATTGTGATTTCAATTAACTTTAATAAAAAACTACTTAAAATTTTAAAATCAAACAAAATCATTGTTAAGAAATATCCATACAAAACTTTTTAAAATTATTTGCATCAAAATATTCGTTCACCTTTTGCCGAAATCAGTGTTAGAACAGGTCGCCGAAAAAACGACTTCTATCTGAGTCGCGTGCGAATGCCTTGGTTTTTTTTAATGTATCTTGAAAACGCACAATTGCCCAAAATCAACATAAGCTTCAATTATAGTGCTAATAAAGACCTACATATGTACATATATACATACTTCGCCTTTTGTCAAAATAAAATAAAGTCTTGGCACATGTTTTTTTCAATTTGAATGCGTACGAATGTCGCATCTGACATTAGAGAATTACCCATTTAATTTATTTAGATATGTCGTAACGGACATAGAATGCAACTTCATGTAAAGGAAGTAATACTTAAAGTGTGTTTGCCTATACATAAATACAGTTAGTCGCATAATTGTTTGAACAAACCAAAAAATTTATACGTACTTTTATTTTGCAAAAAAAAATTTTGTCTTTATTTTTATTTTATCGGTTTTTAAAAAAATATATATGTACTATCTAATATGACATTTTCTGGGCCTTAGTATATAAAAAAACAACGTGCAATTTTTTTAATTTGCCAAATCAATTACTAGACTTAATGTATGCATTTTAATTTTTTCCCTTTGTTTATAAGAAACTTCTACGTTTATTATTGAAAAAAAAAACTTGTTTTGACGAACGTGACTAGGTGGCATTTAAAGTTTTAAAATAATCATAATTTCTATATCAATAAACCTACCTGTAAATTGAATTTTTTTTAATTCAAGGCTAAATTTTACAACTATTTCCAGAACAGATTGCCTTTTTGACAAAATGTATTTCCGCTAGCTATGACTTTTAATTTCTTTAAGGTAGCTGAAGTTATTGCCCAACATTGACCCAAAACAAACCATCAATAGTGATATATTTTTAAAAATCTTGTACATTTTATATACGAATATATATACATATATATATATTGTAAATATAAGGAAGTAACAAAGTAGCTCTAGTGACATTAATCTTTTTATCTTTAAATAGTAAATATATGTATATATGAATTCTATAAAATTTTTAATTTATTGCAAGCACATGTTTCATATATGTATGTATATATGTATCTAGGTTCTTTGAAAGTAACTTTCAATACAATTTACCTAATGTCAACGCTGGTCGGAACAATCTTTTAGCGTCACTCACAAATGCGATGGACACGTTAAAACCAATAAACGTTTGTTGTTATGAATTTATTTTAAAGTTAACATGGGTGTAAGTGTGTGTTGTGTGTGTGTATGTGTACACGCTTTTCAGTTTTAGACATTATAAACTACTAATTAACACCTTTGGTTAAATGAACAACATAAGAGAAGTTTTTAACTTCTCAATTAATACAGTTAAAGAGTTATATATGCTATATATGTATATGATGTGGGGATATTAGAGATAGCGATGAATGCAAACAGTGAACAACAAGTGAACAGACTGAACAAAAGACTTGTGCAAAATATTATTGGTAAAGTATATTATTATTATTTTCACTATAATAACACTTTCATTAGACTGACTTTAAACTAAACTATAAAACATGTATGTATACTGAGCAATAAACAAATTTAACAAACAAAAATCTAACTAATGCAGAGCGATCTTATGCATTTTAATTTACAATTACAATTATTCATTATAATTCATTGGAAGTAGAAATTGGGGGAGGGGATTGCAAGCAGTGGTGTTTAATTTCTCTTCTTAAGTACGTATTTTATGAGGTAATATATATGTATGTGTAATGTGTAATTAAAGGATACGAAAGATCTCTAATCATTTGTCTCGAAATTAATCTCACTAATTCAGTTTTACAATGAAACTAAAACTAAAGCAAGTTGAAATCGAAAATGAAAACAATGATAACAACAAAAAAAGAATACGAATTATTTAAGGAAATTACGCAACGAACAGAACAATTGTGAGTGATTCTAATGGAAAATACATATAATCGTAAATTGCGGCAACTAGGGTCTTATCGTCTTATCGTATGGGTTAATCTGAAGACTGTCGTTATTGAGGCTTGTTTTGCTTGGATTCGTTAAGTTCGTCCAACTTTGGCAAAAGCGGTGTGGATGCCGCTGTTCCATCCCTGTCGTCATTGTCTCCATTCTGAAGATCACCTGCCACATCCGACGTAACCAGACTGCTCAATGATGCATTTTCCGTATGATCTGGCCCAGCACGTTGCCCAGTTTGATGATGGCCACTGGCACTATTACTCCTATCGTCGTGAGATAAATCGTTGTTCGTTGGCGACGATGTTACACTCCGGTTGGGCTTCGATAAACGTCGTGTACTCTGGCTGGCTGTTAGATAACGCGGCTTCTCATCTTCCGTTATCGAGTGCAGAAGACGTTCGACTTCGTCGTCGAATGCTTCGGCTGAGAAAGTGCCAGACTTGCGACTTTTCTCTAATAAAGTGGCTTTCTTAGCAGTCAGGTATAAACTACGTTTAATTGCAATATATATCACATCGGTCGCAGCGCGAACAGAGTAATCAGGAACGAACGTTTGTCGTATTTTCGAATCCATATTCAAAGACTGCAGTGATCCCATCTGACTGGGGGAATCTGCAAAATATTTCAATACATTTAGATTTGATTTGGTTTCCTTATTTTCGAAATGTTCACTTACCCATAACCACATTTTGTACCAATGCCTGTGTTCCGAAATAAGTAAATGGTCCACTATCAAAGAGCAGACCTTCCCTGCCAATTGTCACTTCGACGCGACCCTCTAGGATAAGTACAAAGAAGTCAACAGCTTTGCCTTGCGTAAATATAAACAGATTGGGATCATCCTTGTTTTTCCCCTTCATCTTGATATTGTGGAAAACGTCTTGGTTAAGTAAACGCCGCAAAATTGGTTCAGAAATAATGTCTTTCTTAAACGCATCCACAGCTGTAATTGAAAGATTTACAATTTGTTAATATTTAGTTGTACAATATGTTTGCTTTTTTTTTCAAAATGCGATTAAATTTAACTAAAATTAAATTAAAATTAAATTAAACTAAACTAACTAACTAAAATACCTAGAGAAATATTTTAGAATTTTATATTTTATTTTACTTTAAGTTGATTTCCTAAAAGACTTTTTAAAATAATAATTCTAAGAATATCAAAATTGGTAAGCAACCATTAAGGCCCTATTCTCTTTCAGCAAAAAATTTTTTTCGACTTTTTTTTTTTTGCATTTATTTATAGTTTGGGTAGTTGTGAATATGCCCCTAAAAGGATTTTTAGAAATTCGAAATACTTAAGAAGATATGGCCATTTTTATCCAGCAATGTTAATGTAAATGCAAGGGGAGTCAAAACTTTGAACGCGTTTATCTCGAAACCACGTTTTTCGAGCTGGCGGCCACGATTCCGCCAGTTCTACTGAACCGATTTTCATGAAACAAAATGGAATCGACGCAGAATTGTCACCATTCTGGCCCGTAGTAAAATAAAAATTTTGCGTTTTTTTTTACTATTTTTTTTTACACTAAACTACAAAAAAAAGCCCGAAATTGAAATTTTTTTTTGAGCGGCCGCCATTTTGTCAAAAAAAATCGCAAAATTTTTATTTTACTACGGGCCAGAATTACATCTATACTGATTATAACCCCGTTTTTTTTTTTTCATTTTCGACGCTCCGGAGACCCGGAATCGTGGCCGCCGTGACGACACCTTTTTTTTGCACCACCAACTTTGAAGTCTCATTACTTTTTGAACAGCCCTCGTATCGCGTCGAAAAAAATTTTTTTATTTTCTTTCATTCATTACTAATTCAATAAGAAAAACAAAATTCAAATATCTTTTTGCGTTTTCAAATGAAAATTTTTTCAAAAAAGGTCCAAAAACAGCAAGCTGAAGGAGAATAGGGCCTTAAAGCAGAAAACTAAAAAATATTCTGACAATGCAGTAAAAATGTTAGTTAGAAAATCCAAAGGGAGCTAGAAAAATACAGTTCACGTTATTTCTAATAATAAATTTTCCGAAATTTTGTTTTCCAAATTTTTTGCTTTCCTATTTTCATGCTCAAGTTGGATTCCTTAAATTATATTCATAGGTTCTTTGCCTTTATTTTTCTATTTTTACAAGACTATTCGGAGCTGCCAATTGTAAAATAGACCCTATAAATTTGGTTCTTACCTGTACTTAAATACTGGAATGTTGCCAGAGTTAATTGAGGGGAAATTCGCACGGATTGAGCCTCGCGACGTTCAGCGAATGCTGAGAAGTCCGCCTTCTTATACCGATTACGACGCGTCTTTGTGCGATTATCGACAAACACATCGGTCTCATCCACAATCTCCGCCTGGATGAGCTCCTCAATGACATCCTCCAGTGTGACAAGGCCAACGGTTTCATAGAACGGATCGCCATCGCCTTCATTGTTGACCCGATGCACGAATGCTATGTGACCGATTGTACCCTCCTTGAACTGATTAAACATAATATCCAAGGTGTAGTCCTCGAAAACGAAATGAACTGGATTCTGGTAGAATTCACACAGTGTCTTCAACGGCGTATTATCATCGGTATCAACGAATGCCAAATCCTTAATGTACAGCAGGGTGACAATATTCTTTCTATCGCCATCATAAACCGGAATACGAGAGTAGCCCGAATTCATAATATCGGACACAGTTTCAAAGTCCAGCACAGCTTCCAATGACAACATGTAGGCATCGTTAATGGGCGTCATAATTTCGGCAACTGTCTTTTTGCGCAACTCCAAGGCACCGGATATAATATTCACTTCATTCTTATCCAAATCATTAACATCGTTCGTCACCTAAAATATAAAATATAATATAGAAATATATAAAGATGTGGCATTCAAGATTCATTACTTACACGAACAAGTTCCTTTAGGCGCTCGCGATTGAACACATTGCCAATCTCTTCACCCAAACACCAGTCGAGCACGCGAGAAATTGGGTACGACAGTGGTGCTGTTATGGCCATTACCGTTTTGGTTATCATTATGGTTTTGGCTCCAATAGCCAAGCCGTGTCTTGAACACACAGCCTGTAAGCAACAGAACAGTTTAATAGCAAAATCAAATAAACAAATACACATATGCTGCATATTCTTTTAAATTAAAAATGTATGAGAGAGCTGTGTAAAAATATTTTTAAATCAAACTCTTGACAATTTAATTCGTTTTTCCGTTTAAAATTTAATGCAGCCATGGGCACGAAATCTGAATTCGGGAGCGACTTTACGGCTCCGAATATGCAGAAAAATAGTTGGGAGCAGTCGCTGCTCCCGGAGCCACTGCGTGCCCACCACTGATTTAATGTGTTGAATTGGAAATTTTTAAATTTGAATTTAAATGTTAAAAATAACATGTTTTAAATTTAAAATCAAATTTTAAACAGTAGTTATTTTTTATATTGTAATACAAATAAAAAATTAATACATTCTAAGGGTTTTTATTGAAAAAATAAATAAAATTTGTGAGATTTTGATTTTTAAATACAAATAACTATTTTATGTTGATCCCAGATTTATACAGAAATTTAATTTGATTATTTTACACAGCTCAACTCATCGTAATACAAGTAAGAACCTACCTGAGGTGTGATTTCACCAAAAAGCACGATGGCCAGTGTGGAAAATATGACAGCAAAGAGTCCAGAGGTCAGACCATCCAGCAGAATGGTAAAGGTGGAGTTAACCAACACATTACCCAAGAGAATACTGCACAACAGATAATTACCTTGATCTCTAACAGGTGCAATTTTCGCGGCGTACTTTCTTTCTTTTTCCGTGCCAGTATTACGTAGAATCTGAAAATACAAACATACAAGATTCAAGCAATAACTAAAGATTGTAAATACTTTGAATTACATACTTTTAATTCGGTACGATCCATGGCCATTAGGCCCAAATTGAGTCCAGAGAACAGGGCCGAGAAGCACAGACATGTCACAATGACAATAATGGCCACCCAAGCAGGCAACAATGGCTTGTAAGTTTCTATTTTCATCCATTTGGCATTGCCTTGATGCTCAAGTGGTGTTGTACTTGCTGCGGTGCCATGCTGTTAATTAAAACTCAATTGATTAATCAAAACTTCAAATTAAAATTACAATAAGGGAATCAACATTGCACTTACACTGATACCTTCATCGATCTTCGCACAGACATAGAGTACACCCTCGGTATATGGAATCTTGATCGTGTAAGTTGCAGTGGTTCCATCATCCGAGACACTGCTCGGCTTAAAGATCTCCGTCACTGGCTTCAGACAGGCTCCCTGATATTCATTCTCCTCACTTGTGAACGCAATCACCGTGTTCTTCAGCAAGCCAACGCCGAAAACGCGGATTGTTTGTTCTTTTTCACATAATACACCCGGTATGCCATCGTTCGACTCTGAACTGGCGTCTTCCAAACGCATGCCAATAAGTCGAACCACATCCTTAGCTTGGCGTTGTACTCTAAAATTAAAAAAAAAAAAATCAAAACATTAACTTTCTTTCAAAAATATTTAATAAAAGTTTATATTTCTTATTAGACAAATGTAGGAAAAAATCGTTTATTTCGTTAAATAATATCCTGTTGTAAATTAACTTCAATTCAACAATATTTATTGAAAGAATACGTTTCTTATTGAAGAAGCAACAGATTTCTGCAGGGATTCGAAACGTTGCCATAACTGTAGCCGTTAACTGGTATTAACCGATTAAAATTGGTAAGTGAAACCGTAACCGAAACAAAACTTTATTACTACACCAAAATCCAAAAACCGAAATTATTTCAACCGAAATAGCCGTTAAGAAATCGATTCATGCATAACGGTTAATTTTGGTTCGGCCAAGCATAAAATTCAATTACTTTGTTTTTTCGGTTTTAAAAACTAAACTTAATATTTATTTCTAATTTGATTCATGCATACACTGATCTCAATAAAAAGATCTTAATTTTTAATAATTTGTTTTCAAATTTACCTATCTTCAACATCGGTTTGAAAATTGTTTTGTAAGCCGAAATCATACCGGTATTTCTAAACCGAATTATACAAAAACCTGTAACCTGTAACGTAACATATATACAAAAATGTTGCGCAGGGACCGTAACGATTATGAATTTTATTGAAAAATTTAAAAAACTAAAATTTTTTGGCCAATTTTTATAAAAAAAATATTTTAAATTATTAAAATTAATTAAAATTTTCAAAATTACAAACAATTATTATTTTTCAATTTTTATATAAAAATGTAACCTCACGTAAAATGTAAAAATGTAACTTTTATTTCAAATTTTTGTTATTAAAATTGACCAACTCTTATTTTTCAATTTTTATTATAAAAACTGAATTGAAATATCTTTTAAGCCCCATCATATAAAGACCTATACATATATGAAAAATAATAGCTGTTTTTAATTTTTTTCATTTAAATGAATTTCAATAATTGCAAATAATTTTAAAATTGAAAATAAAAATTTTTTCTGTTTTCAAATTTTCCGTTAAAAAATAACATAAAGTGAACCACTAATGTCTTCATACAGCAAAAATTTGTAAAATTTGCGTATAATAAAGATGTTTTGATGCGGTTTTCTTCTATTAAACTTTTATTCACTTAAATCCCGTTCTAATAATACCAAAATTTCTTAAACCCATTAAACTTTTTTCCTTGATTTTTTTCAACAAATTTTTTGATGCAAACAATTCTTAGAGTGACTGCAAAAAAATTTTTTCAAAAATATTTTTGCTAGTATTTTTTATAATTTTTTGAAAATCCTAAAAATGTCGATTTTAACCCCTTTTTCCTACTTTTCACACAAAAAGTGGCTTTTTTGCAGTTTTCAAAAAATTATAAAAAATACTAGCAAAAATATTTTTAAAAAATTTTTTTTTTGCAGTCACTTAGAATTGTTTAAAGACTTTTTCTGCATCAAAAAATTTTACTTTTTTTTAAATTCAAAATTTTTGATGGGTATTTAGTGGGTTAAAGAAATTTTGGTATCATTAGAACGGGATTTAAGTGAATAAAAGATTAATATAAGAAATTCCCATCAAAACATCTTTATTATACGCAAATTTGACAAATTTATGCTGTATGAAGACATTTGTGGTTCACTGTATGTCTGTTTTTCCTACTCTTCTAGGACGCTTTTTTGTGCTTTGTAAACTCATAACTATTATTTGCAGTCCCTGATTTTGCGTAACCGAATACTGAAAACCTAAATGCGAAGATAACCAAAAACGTAACTGAAACCGATATTCGTTTCAGTTTGATAAATTTAACCTTGTTTAAAAATTTGTGCTCTAGCAAAATAAAAAAATGATCTTCAATATAAAAGTCTTGACCGAACGTTTACAATTCATATTAAAGAACTACTAAAATATTTATCTATCACAATATAAAGTTACCAAACTTGAACTCTACAAATCATGATAATCTGTCAGTTGTGAAATATTTTTTATTTATTCTTATTGAAATACTATACTTTGCTAAATACAACCGGCAATCTACTACTACCAAGATACGAGCAAACAGTCTGATATATTTTTATACTGCAAATACTTTGTAGGCTGCATCGATAAAGTCATTTGTACATTTTATACATAGAAACAGAGAAACAGAGAAAACGTGCTAAGAATAATTTGGTCAGATGTTTATGATGATTAAAGAAACGCTGTGACGTTGTCAATACGCACTCGAGTATTATGCAATTTCTGTATCTTAAATAGAACCACAGTCCACTACGTAAATGCCGAATCGAATGAGATCTAAATACATTTGGCCTTTTTTTGGAAACCGGAATAAACTAAATATTGCTGCATCAGAACCCATATAATCTTGTTCTTTTAGTCTTACGTTTTAGTCTTGCGTCATAACGCGGTCTTATCAGTTAAAAGACGCGTTATCAACAACAAAATACTATGTATACCCTCGTATATCTCATTCGATCAAGTGCGGAGACAATCGTACCTTATTTGTGTGTTCAAGTGTCCAGGAGCGTATCAAGGTTTAAATTGGGCCCTTGACAAATCCAAAAACAAAAACTTTGTGCTACATTTTCATCAACAAGATTTAAGAACGTGACGTTATATTATTTATTTTTTATTCGTATCTTTTGCGGACATCATGTTCAAATATTGATAATATAGATTGCGAAAAACGTTTACTAAATTTATGGTACTACTAACACTATAAATAAATTAACTCTGTATTCTAGCACATGACTCTCACCATTAATATTGTGTGCCCAATAAAGACAATTAATTTATAGATTATTTGTGATCAATAATTTCTCTTTTCTTGGATCCAATTTCGTTTTTTAAGTTTAATTTCAATCCATTTAATTTATCTTTAATTTTTACTTTGTAAAGGTGATACATAACTTAGCATTAAGCTAAAATACCCTGCTTAACATATTGAAAAACGAAAACTTTTGCACCGTAAACACTTGAGATAAGACTTTAAATTTAGTTCCTAAAAAGTAGAGTTGGGTCGTTTAGTTCTGAAAAAGTTCAAATGAACGGGTCATTGAAATAAACTAATGAACTTATTCAGTCTTTCATGAACTATATAGTTCATTTGGTCAGTGGGTCCGTTATTATGAAATTTTTTTTTTTTTTTTATCTTATTCAGCCCTGGAGTCGTTAAAGCTCGAAGATAAAATTAATTTTGGAATACAATTTAATATTCTTTTTATAATCTATTTTAAAATGTCAAAGAGAACAAAGTCAAAAAATATTAATGAATGAAAAATGTTAATGAAGTACCAAAACTAAAACGCATTTGCTATTTATACTTATTCGAATCTTTAAATAAATTTCAGTGTCAAGGAACAGTTGTTAAAGAAATCATCTCCTTAAATAAAATTGATTGGTCTGAACGATGAAGGATATAAGGCAATTCACATCGTTTATCGTTCACAAACAACTGACCAACTGATCAGAATGACCTATTCATCTTTCATCGTTCATGACCAACTGAATAGAAACTTTTCATAGTTCTTAGTTCATGACCAACTGAATAAAAAGCATATCGTTCATAGTTCATCATGACCAACTGACCAAAAGACCAACTGAACTAAATGACCAACTGAACTAAATGACTGATTTAGTTCACGACTGAAAAATGAAGGATTGAACTTGGTCAGCAAATTGAACTAAAAAGCCCAACTCTAGTGCTGGGTAAACAACACAACTGTCCAAGACTCTGATAATGTGCTTTTGATGAGAGGCTAGAACAATACACATATGGGCATTTCCACAGTAATGTCAACCGCTGCCAAGAACTCACAAATTGATCGAAAATGCACATCTTGTGAAATGTTCTCTCAGAAATACAGTCGAACTTCCCTAACTCGAATCACCATTATCCACGAAAAAAGTTCGAGTTAGGGAAGACTTCGAGTTAGGGAAGTAGAATTATATGAAATTTGCCAAGTATTGCCACTCGATTCTGTTCGAGTTAGAGAGACTTCGAGTTAGGGAAGTTCGAGTTAGGGAAGTTCGACTGTATATTAAAGTTATTTATTTAAGCATTATTCGAAGAAGAAGAAATTCACTAGTATGTGCATACCGATTCTACATGGGAACAAATTCACTTTTTATATATTTTTGCCCGTTTTCTTAAATATTGACTTCCAAAATGGATTCTAAACGATAACACTAAGTCGGATAGATTTAACATGAACCATTTTAATTCATAGAAATATATTGAATGTTAAATTTAAAACAAGTTTTCCAAGCTGTTTTCTATACATAATTTCGTAAAAGAGCGACAGAAAGAACATAAATTTATTTTTGATAAAAAATGTCGCGTGCGACACTGATAAACTACTAGTATTAAGATACATCAATGCATAACATTAAAAAAATTAGTCGAAAAGTGAAAATACGTACATAAATTATAAATGTTTTTTTTGTATCGTACAATAACTGCGGACATGGCTATTTAATTTCTTGATTTATTTGATCGAATTAAAGTACTCCTTTTATGCACATTTTTAATGGGTATACAATATGAAAGATTCACGCAATCTCAGTTCTCTCTTTTTGCTGTACTCGTTCCGATGATAACTCTATTTATTTCATTATTCTCTGAAGGCTGGCTTTGAGTCAATTTCTTGGTGTTATCATTCCAATGTTTATCAACGCACAATACAAACAACACTCACACACACATATATATATTTATGTGTGTATGTACACAAGTGATAATGTGTGTACTTGTGAATTTTGTTTGTTTTTTGATTTGCGGCTAAATTAAGTAGTTGACTTGTTGCTTTCATCGATCCTAAAATCAGAATTCGCTCAAATGAAAATTGAAATTATTGAGGTCACAAAAATGTACAAATATATTTCTATATGTTTACAAACATGCATACATATATTTTTGTATGTTTGCAGATATGCATATGAATTCAGAGCATCTCTCTATGCTTACAAGCTTACATACATACATATGTTTGTAAGTATGTTTGTAAGTATGTACACATTATGTATTTATGTATGGTTCATATTTGAGTTGGCTGCCAAAATCTATTTTTGTCGTGCTCTAAGTATGCAAAATCATCGCCATTCCTTGCTGCCCATACTGTGAACACATACATACAAACGTATTTGTATTTGGACATGTTTTTATACATATATACAACACTTGCGTATTTAATATACATACATACTTATTCCCAGACGTTTTATATGTATGAAAGTATGTCTGCAGATAGTAAGTCAGTCAAAATATTGCTTCACAATAATTTTTGATTAACGCGGCGAAAATTCGTGTTATAGAATTTTATGATCATATTAAAATATATGAACAAATACCCCACGTCCCACAATCCACAATCCACCGCCCCTTGGTTTGTTCCAGCGACTACAAAAACTGCAAATAACCGCAAACATTTTCAATAATGACTCATTGTGTTCTCTGCCTTAAGCGTTGCCACTAGGCACGTTTAAGGTTTGACTTAACGGACTTACCACACACACACAGACACATGTACACTTAGCAGCACAATTATTCGTACACGCACTTTTTATAATTCAACGTCTCTTGTAGGTCAGGTATTCGTAGTAAATACAATTTTTTTTCCAGTAATCTTAAAACTAAATTCCCTTTTATTAATTTTCACAATTAGTAAAGCATGAAAATCAAAGAATAAACGCAAAAATAGCACAAAAATTATTTGTACACCAATTTTAACCAGTTTAAAAACTCTAATTTAGCGTATTATAATATGATTTGTTTTTAAAAATTTAATTGAAAATAATTAATTTTTTTATGTCAATTGTACTTTATACACAGAGTCGAAAACTTTAACATTTCGCGTGTACGATTTAAAGTTGTGTTGAGTGTATGTACAGCATATTTATGTGTGTGTGTGTGTGTGAGTGTGTCTGCTCATTCACAGGTGTACTTTATGAAGCCGCACCAAAATCAATACACATGTATATGTGCACACGCACATGCATATTCATATGTATGTGTATATACTTCAATTTGTATAAGAATAAGCATTTATTGTATGTGTGTATAATGTTTTGAAAACTGACAAACACAACGCCAGCAACAACAGCAGCAACAACAACAACAACAACATGCTGGTGTCGGTTAATTCTAAATTTCGCTTTGCTGAACAAATCCGCCAATATCTGGATTTCGTTGGTGCGAACGAGGATTTCTTATTATTTTCTGATTGTGTATGTCTGCGCTATCGGTCTCCACTCTCATTCTCATGTAATTGATGACGACTTCTTTGTGCACCCCCATACATATATACTCATATGAATAAATATGTGTGTTCATGTCATGAACTTAATTTTATTGAATCATCAGAACGATAACAAAATTTAATTTTCGTTGAACTCTGACGTTAAGATTTGATCATAATTTTATAATACGATTGCAAGGCGCAAACTAATTGAAGTAATTGACAAAAAGATTCTTTTAGACATTCACCCCAATTTGGCTGATTGACAATCAACGCTAAACGATTGTGACTTTTACGGCCTTAAGTGATCAATTGACCCCTGAGAATGGGATGACAGAAGATTTAGGATAATTTGCTTCATTTCTGTTTGTTGACACGCTGTTCAATTGAAAACAAAAATCATTTTCAATTAATTTGTTTGGGTATATTATCTATTAAATATGATATTTTTATTAACATGTAATTAATTTCTTATTATATAAAAAGACCAATTTCTCTTCCTTATTTTTAAGTTATATTTTCTTTGTATCTGTTTTTTATATAGTACAGGGTATTTTCGATCTGACTTTCCCGAAGCACTTTTACTTTTTAGTAGAGTTGGGCATTTTAGTTCAATTTGCTGAATAAGTTCAATCGTTCATTTTTCGGTCGTGAACTAAATCAGTCATTTAGTTCAGTTATTCAGTTGGTCAGTTGGTCATGAACTATGAACTAGATGGTTTCTATTCAGTTGGTCATGAACTATGAACGATATGGTTTCTATTCAGTTGGTCATGAACGATGAAAGATGAATAGGTCATTTTGATCAGTTGGTCAGTTGTTTATGAAAGATAAGCGATAAGGCTACAACTGTTTCTTTTTAGTGGAATGTGAAATGTGTTTTAAGTTATTGATAAGAATAGACGACAACTGCCAAATATATATGTATTAAGGATTATTTTTTAATAATTTGGGTTATACCATACCTTGGCTTATTGAAAATGAGCAAAATGAGGAAATTGTTTTTTTTTTGGGCTTAAATAATCCTTCACACTGTTCGCAACTTAAAAATATATGAAATCAAAGCATTGTTGCATGTAAAATTGTTTTTAAAAAATTCTGACCAGCTGCAAAATGATCGATTTAGTTCATGATTGACTGAATAAGTTCATTCGTTCATCTTAATGACCCGTTCATTTGAACTTTTTCAGAACGAAACGACACAACTCTACCCAGCACACATTGGTACTGGATAAGCGGGGTATGCACTGACAAAAACAATTCATCTTTTATTAGTCATGTTCGTCTTAAAGGCAACAAGATATACAATTCAGTCTTGGCAACTACATATAGAATTTTATTTTAGCAAAAACAGGAAAAAAGGAGAAATTTAAATTTTAAATGTGGTTTTTTTAAATCACGAGCTTGGTTTGAAAATAAGTCTTTCTAAAAATTAAAATATGTTATAATAGTACTAAGTATAGTACTATAATAAATCTACATAGTATAAATGTATCTGAAAGCATTTGTAAATACATAGTGAATCATAGTGAATTATTCATACTGTTAATTTAATTTTAATAAATGACTCCATACTTCCAGTCGTAGTTCCTCTTGTGCAGTTTTAATTAAAGTCGGACAATTAACTTTACACTAGACGGCATATTTATTTTGACAACATTTAAAAATAGATCTACTCGTTATTTGAACCTACTTTATGTACATTTTGGCATCAATGGAAAGGTCATTTCAATTCCGTTCGAATGATACAAAACAGCCCTTAACCCATTAAGTACCCATTGAAAATTTTGAATTTCAAAAAACGTCAATTTTAAAACTTTTTTCCTCGATTTTTTTCAAAAAATTTTTTGATGCAAAAAATTCTTCAAACAATTCTAATAGTGACTGCAAAAACAATTTTTCAAAAATCTCTTCGCTAGTATTTTTTATACATTTTTGAAAACTGCTAAAAATGACTATTTTAGCCCCTTTTTCCTCCTTTTCATACAAAAAGTGTCTTTATTAGATATGCCGTCTAGTGTATATTCGAAATACAGTCGCCTTTTTTTAGCTTATTAAAATTCAAATAAACTATAATTTTCTAGGTATCATATTGGGTCTCGTTAAATAAAAAGAGAAATTAACTTTAAATTTCTTCGTGGACGTGTTTTTTTTTGGCAATCATTGTATTTTGTAGTCAAACATTCAAGCACACTGTCGTTCGTTGCCAAGAGTATCTAAAACTGATCGATACAAGTTCTTCGTCTATGTTCATAACTAAACCTCCAGAATTCCCTCTATAATATTCCCTCATGAATATGCAAGGTAAGCATGAGTTTAAAAGATATGCCTACTGCCTATTACACATTTGTACAATTTGTATCTACATACGTTCGAGTGACTACACATACAGTTAGTCAAGTAATTGTTTTGACAAAATAAAAAAGTCACATAATTGTCTTCTTGTATTTTAAAACAGTTAAAACCCAAAATCTATTTTCTTAACGTGATCTAAGAACCACAAGCAACTGTAATAATATGAAAACACCAAAAAATCATAAACCAATGCTCAATATTTTTATTTAGTCAAAATAATTACTTGACTAACTGTAGGTACATATCGATATGTACATATGTATGAATATCTTTGTGTGTGTGTGTATGGATATAATTAATTTATTTAGACATAAATTTCCAGCTGCAGACTTGCCTTGTATTTGATTCGGACAACTGAAATTCCGTCAATATGGTATCCGAGTTGGATTTATTATGATTGTTGTCTGCCCGCAGAGATTGGATTCTACTTATTGAGTCTAATGCTATAACATCGCCATCAACATTATTTGCATAAGAGCCGTGGACCAAATCACTCGCGATGGCAAGTATGACAATTATGAAAGCAAGATATATGTTTGATTTTGGACCCTCCAAGGTAGCACATAATTTAGCCCGTGCAATTGATTTTCCATCTTTCACACGCGGCATCCGCAAAATCGAATTGTCGTAAATGATTTTTGAGCTTGACACTTTAGTCCGATTATGACATTGTTTTATACACTTTTCACTTTTTTCCATAATACGTATTTGCTTCTGATTTATGCTCGTTGTATTTATGAATTAGGTTCAACTAATTTGACAAAAACACGTCCGAGCGATTTGTTGGCACACACACTTAAAGCCCCCAAGAAGCAATATGCCAGCCTGAGCTATGCGTTATATACAGATGTATGTTATAATTAGCTGCAGTGTGACCGCACGCGGTAAATAAATGATTTATTAGCGGTTATTATCAAAATACCAACCAGAAATTTAAAAAAATTAATGGGATTCCGGAAAGCGTTTGTAGAAATAATGAGTTTTCTTTATTTCAATTATATTTAATAAACAACTAAATATTTGTGTATGCAAAATGCTGATGTAATGTTGTGGATATATAAAATGTTTAAAGTCTATCCGAGCGCCGAAGCGCGATGATAATGCCTGTGTCTGATTCGGTTGTTGTAAGTAGACTGAATGTGTACTGAAGCGGTTCCGGAGATCGCTCACGGAACCAGCATCTGGTTTATGCGATGCGTCGTTGCCAGATCGGGCTGTTGCCGCTGTAGTGGTACGCCACATCTACTCCCTCCTCAGTGACTTCGTCAGGTAGAGAAGGAAACGAATAAGCTGATAAAGATGGCGACGACGGTATTGTCTGTGCTTCTGTTGTTTTCCTTGAAGATCCGGTGTTTCTGGTGTGTTTGAGTGTGGGATGAATCCGGTGGTGTTGATTGTGTCGCTGCTGAGGTAAACACTGATGTCAATGTAGCATCCAACAAACGGAGTAAGTTGTCCGTGTGACGTTGGAAGGTTTAAAAGTCGCTACTGACGGGTGTGGTCGATTTTAGCCGCATATAATTGATATCGGTATGAGTATTACAACTGAACCCGAATCAATTAGCCGGTATCGTTGAAGTATACGCTGATGTCGTCAATGTAGCATCCAACAAATGGAGTAAGTTGTTCATGTGACGTTGGAAGGTTTAGAGGTCGCTACTGACGCATGTGGTCGATTTTAGCCGCATATATGTAATTGATATCGGTTGAGTGTTATAACTGAACTCGAATCAATTAGCCGGTATCGTTGAAGTGTATGAGAAGTTCCATGTCTGTTTGCAAGAAACGCTGAGAAGCTGTGCTTCGTTCCTTGTGTGCAGTTTGACGTTGTAGGAACTGTTGAGCATCGATGAAGGGTTTATATATCCGTACATGTCGATGATTGATTTGTTAGCCGCCTAGGATTGATATCGGTATGAGTGCTATGACTGAACCCGAATCAAATAGGCGGTAACTGATGTTGCAGCAGTTGTTGTAGTTGTTGCAAGTGTTGAAGTTGTTGCAGGTGTTGTAGTTGTTGCAAGTGTTGTTGTTGTTGCTCCATCGCAGACGATCTATTGAGGTAATGCGTGTGCATGTAAATCGTGACTCGGCTTGCAAAATCATAAGTGCGCATTAGGCTTCCAAAATGGCGGCAACTTGCGTGTGATGCTGATGTACGCAGTTGACAAGTTGAAACGCATAATTTTTTGAGAAGCGGCGCAGTTTTGCAGGCTGCGAGTTGCAGTTCGCGGATTGCAGTTTTCTGGTTGCGAGTTGCATGTACGTGGAGCGTTTTGTGTGTTCACCAGTATGGCGACGAATGCTGTTTGCTGGGTACGAATGCTGCAGAAATTCGCGTGATGCGTGTTGTTTTTTACGGGGTCACCAATGTAGAGGGTTAAGAATGGGGCTTTAATATATTGGTGTGGAGTGTTGTGGATAGTTAAAATGATTTAAGTGATATCCGAGCGCCGAAGCGCGATGATAATGCCTGTGTCTGATTCGGTTGTTGTAAGTAGACTGAATGTGTACTGAAGCGGTTCCGGAGATCGCTCACGGAACCAGCATCTGGTTTATGCGATGCGTCGTTGCCAGATCGGGCTGTTGCCGCTGTAGTGGTACGCCACACGTTTAAATCAGTTGACGGAACGACCTTTTGCACACTGATTAGTTTTAGATTTCGTGAACAGCTGACAGCCTAGGCGAACAGCTAATTGACAACAAAAAAGTAAACAAAAGAGGGCGTAATTGCACAAAATGCCGAAAGAAAGCCAGAAAAGGAAATGTATAAACGTATTAAACGTTCTTCATATTGAAACAACAACAGAATGTACATAATTATTGGCACAGCAAACATTTTGAGATTTGGGGGCTTAATTGTTAACTTATCGCTAACATATTGGCATCAATAAAAAGGTCATTTAAATTCCGTTTGAATAATATAAAACATTTATTAACCCATTAAGCACCCTTCGAAAATTTCGAATTTATGTAAAAGTCAATTTTCGAAACTTTTTTCCTCGATTTTTTACAAAAAATATTTTGATGCAAAAAAATTCTTTTTTGAAAATTGCTCAAAAGGCACTTTTTGTGTAAAAAGTGGGAAAAAGGGGTTAAAATGATCATTTTTAGGATTTTCAAAAAATTATAAAAAATACTATTAAAAATATTTTTTAAAAATTTTTTTTGCAGTCACTCCTTAAATTCTTTGAAGAATTTTTTTGCATCAAAATATTTTTTGTAAAAAATCGAGGAAAAAAGTTTCGGAAATTGACTTTTACATAAATTCAAAATTTTGGGTTAATAAATGTTTTATATCATTCAAACGGAATTTAAGTGACCTTTTTATTGATGCCAATATGTTAGCGATAAGGGAACATTTAAGCCCCCAAATCTCAAAATGTTTGCTGTGCCAATAATTATGTTCGCCAGTGTATGTCACACAGCTGACACAGTTTTGAGTTAAAACCAAATCAAAATGTAAACGAAATCAGTCTCAAGCTTAGTACGCAAGCTTACTAAATTTTACGCGGCGTAAAGTGCTCAATATTTAGCTGTCGACCCAGTGTTGCCAATGCAACACGGAAAAATAACAAAAAGCTGATTGGTAACTCTATGCGTCAACAGCGGTTTATTTTAAATATGAACATGCCGAACTGATTTTGATAAAAAGAGGAGATAATAGGCAATTCAAAATGTATATTAATGTTAATAGCGGAGAAATATGCGATGGCACGCAAGCACAAGAGCACCCATCGCTTTTGAACTTTTTACGGTGGTCCTTCCTCTATATTAATGAAAAAATACAAAATTATCTATAAAAACAATTTAAGAGTTAATTCTTGGTTATAATCTACCAATATTGTCGTCGTCATTGACCAAATTTAAATACTCTTCATGGTTTTCACTTATGTACCAGACATTTATCTCCAATATACCCAGCGAAACTCTAAACAGTTCGATGTTTCGCTGGGCCAGTCAGCTGTCACGAACAGTGCTGCCCATTCTGTTACTTTACTTAACAGCTCTGTTATTTTAGTGAGTCTGCGGACACCCGAGCGTAGCTAAATGTCAAGTTCTTCTTCTTGATTTTACGCCAGCGTTTTTTTATATGGAGTTTGGGCTTACGCCAGGCCTTTTTTTGAGTTTGCGTACTATGCTTCAGAGCTGATTTCACAAAATCAATTAGTAAGACCACATTTCCCTGATTTGCTCTGGGCACACTGAAAATTTTGTATGGTACAGCTGACTGCGAAATCTATACCAAATCTAAACCAAATCTAAAGCAGGCCATCCACAGTCGAATTTGTTGGACGAACTGTTCGTCGAACAAGAATTACATTTGCCCACTAACTATTTCAAACATTGCTTGCGAACATCATTTGTTGAAAATTTTCACAGAGTAAACATGTCATCTGAAAACGATACAGTCATTGCCCTGATGGCCATTTATATTTATTCCATCAACTGAGGACTCCTGGTCATACAAAAAATGTAGCTCATGGAAATACCAGATGTTTGGCTTATAAATATCGTCCACTCCAGCGCCAGATCTTTCGCTCCTCTTTATTTTTTGAAGATCGCGTCTGTATGATGCACGCAGGGATCACCTTTTTTTTAACAGCCTCAGCGGTTGCCTCTTCATCGACTTCTTTGTATTTACTTAATAATAAGTCCCATGATTTGTTTCGCATATTCTTGTTTTTGTATGCTTCGCTTTTTGCTTGCCACAGTGCTGGCTCATTTTGCAGACAATGAATAAATTCTAGCGAAAATTTCTTCGACATTTTTGACATGTTTACGCTACGAAAACTTTTGACATATAATGTTTGTGCCAACATTGCCATCCATTATCGAATTGTTGAATCGAACACACAAAAAATAGAAACAGTTCTATTTTTCTCGAACAAAACAAACAACACAAAATTTGGATACGAACCCTACCACCAACGACGAATATTTCGTCGAATCGAACACGTTCGTCAAACAAATTCGACTGTGGATGGCCTGCTTAAGCCAAATCTAAAACGCTTACCGGAATCCCATTATTAATTAGCTATTAATATATTGCACTAAACATCATTAATTTAACTTCATAGTTTAGTGGCAGTTGTAAGTTAAAAAATTAATTATAAATAATTGTAGAAAATTAATAAAAAAATAAATTTGTCGAAATTGTAAAAAATACTAAATAAAACAGCTGCAGCCATGCCAGGGCTGCATCAATGCACGGTCACATTAATGTATGCATATATCGATGACGGACGGTCTCAAAAATTATATATATTTTTATAATAACAAACACAATTTGTTGCCACTTCTGTGATCATTACAAATTAAATAATGGATTTTACGGAGGATCTGACTGCAATTGATATTGTTACATTTATTACGGACGAATTGCAGCAGAGTTATCGCAGTTGCGATGCCAAAGATAAAGCGAAAGTTTTTGAAGATTTCCTTGAGCGTTGGGATGCAAACGACAATTCCATTGCGAAGGTGAAATCGCTTAAATTTGAATTCGAGTCTGGTATGTCATTAAAATCACTTGAAATACTTAGTCAAGTTTATGTGTATTGCAGATTTGGATTGGTTCAATGTCAGCAGGCCGTTGACATTTGCCGGACTACGTGGAAAAGTCGTGCTGTTGGATTTCTTCACCTATTGCTGCATTAACTGCATGCATGTGCTGCCCGAGCTGCGAGCTCTGGAGGAGAGATTTCCAGTCGAGGATGGCTTGGTGGTTGTGGGCGTGCACAGTCCCAAATTCGAGAACGAACGCACTGCGGCCAACATTCTGTCGGCGGCACAGCGATACGGAATCAAGCATCCCATAGTGAACGATTCAAAGTCCGCTCTGTGGCGCGCTCTCAGCATACGATGCTGGCCATCGTTATTTGTCCTAAGTCCGGACGGTTGCCCGATGCTCTTGTTAATGGGCGAGGGACACGGCGAGTTTCTGCACGACTTTGTGGGCGCGGCTCTTTCGTACTTTGGACGCCAGCATAAAATTGAGAACGTCAGTTTGCCGCTGCAGCTGTCAACAGATCTGCATCCCGCATCCAATCTTCGTTTCCCAGCGAAAATCGCCAGACTGTTGGATCGTTATGCTATCGCGGATGCTGGCAACAATCGTGTGCTCATCGTGAGCGATTCGGGCGTCGTCGAGCACAAGATTGGAGGTCTTGAGGCCGGTTTTGTTGATGGCAACTTAATGTCGGCACGATTTAATAATCCCCAGGGAGTTACGTTCCTTGATGAAGATACCGTCATTGTGGCCGATACGGATAATCACGCCCTCCGTCAAATATCCCTGCAGAAGGGAATCGTAGAAACATTGGCAGGCACCGGACAACAGGGCAATGAACGAACAGGTGGAAAGTTGGGACAATTGCAGCCGATATCATCGCCCTGGGATGTGGCTGTATTCCGTGCCCGCGACATGGACATGTCTTTCCACGTCGACGAACTGAACGTGCCCGAGAAAACAATTGTGCTGATCGCCATGGCCGGAACACATCAAATTTGGGGCTATTTTCCCGAGGGCATTATTTGGTGGAAGTTTAAAAAGTTTGAGCCACGCTGTTGCGTGTCCCTAATTGGCAACGGGCTCGAGGAGAATCGCAACAACTCGTATCCTCAAAATGCGGCGTTTGCTCAGCCTTCGGGCTTGGCCATGTCCAAGGATTTCCTATTCATAGCGGACAGCGAGAGTTCCAGCATACGCAAAGCATCTCTGGTCGACGGCAAAGTGATGCCAGTCGTTGGAGGAGATCGCAATCCACAGGTGAGTGTTATGTAATAGATTCAATATTCGAATGTCGAACAATATTACTCAGAATACGAAAATTCGGAAAAAAATAGGAATCCAAAATTAGAAATCGAAAAATAAGGAATCCAAAATAACGAATCCGAAATTAGGACTACAGTTATTAGGAATCCAACATTAGGAAGACAAAAATTGGAAAACAATAATTGTAAAGACAAAAATTGGGAAAACAAAAATGTGGAAAAGTCAAAATCAACAATATTTTATTAAATATCGCGCGATTTTTAATAAAACACTTTTTGTATGAAAAGTAGGAAAAATGGGTTAAAATAGTAATTTTTAGCAATTTTAAAAAAAATCATAAAAAATACTAGCGAAGAGATTTTTGAAAATTTTTTTTGCATTACTCTTAGAATTGTTTGAATATTTTTTCTGCATCAAAATATTTTTTATAAAAAATCGAGGATAAAAGTTGAAAAAAAATTTTTGAAAATATTTTTCCGATTATTTTTTTGATTATTTGAAAATTGTTAAAAAGCCACTGTTTGTATAAAAAGTAGGAAAAAGGGGTTAAAATAGTCATTTTCAAAAAAATATAAAAATTCTAACAAACATATTTTTGAAACTTTTTTTTTTGCAGTTACTCTTAGAATTGTTTCAAGAATTTTTTTGCTTTAAAATTTTTTTTAAAAAATCGAGGAAAAAAGTTTAAAGACGTGACTTTTACAAAAATTCGAATTTTTCAATGGGTACCTAATGGGTTAAGAAAATTTTTGCATCAAACGGAGTTTAAATTACCTTTCCAAATATAATTTTTTACTGTGAAGACTTGACTTACATAGCTATTAAAGTAAGAAAAAGGTGTACGAATTAATAGTGGATTGGGCTCGTATGTATGCTGAGTAGGCACAAAAATTCAATAATTTTATAATTTTTGTGTTCGTCTTATGCTTTGAGTAGCGATATTAGACGGTGGCTTGTTGCTTATATATTTTTCAATTTTTTCCCAACAAAAAAAATCCACCGTTCTGGCACAGAACTATTTGAAGAATGTATGTAACAATGATGTATCGAGCAGGCGATACCAAGTGGTATCGGTCAGTGGCGGGATGTCGATAGTCAGGTGCCTATCGATATCGGCAGTCGAGTGATGTCGCACACAGTCGCTTACAGTCGTTCAGAAGTAGCAGCAGCAGTCAGTCGAAACGTCGTGAATAACTGAACTAAAGTCGATTAATTATTATATTTAAGCATATTAAACTGTTATTACTTATCCCATCATTATTTAAATAAAACTGAGGTTATTCTCTATAACCCGTTTTACATTTGGGGGCTCAACCGAGATGAGCAAAGACAATTGTGCTTAAAAAATTTCAAGTGCGCAGTAAGAAGAAGAATTTCTGATGAAATCAAAAAAGAAAAAGACGCCAGCCGAAAATCGTACGCAGTCTACAGGCGACAAGCCGACGCCAGCCGAAAGTCGTACGCATCAGGCGCCAGCCGAAAGTCGTAGAGAGAGAGTGAGACAACCGGTGTTCGGTTCGGTACACAGCAGCCAGCGTTGCCAGACACGCCGAAGAAGGGAAGTGTTGAGAGACAGCACGAAATCAAGTTGCCGCAAGATTTGGCAGACATGGAAGAGACGCAAGCAGATTACGGATCAGAGGATCACGCAGCATCCAATAACCAAACGCTGCAACAACTCATTCAGCTGCTAACTATCAAAGTTCAGCAGGAAGGAATGTCAAACAACGAGGGAAAATTAGTGGTGGAAAATTTTGCGAAAATTATTCCCGAATACGATGGCGAGAACATACAAGTCGAAAAGTGGTTCACAAACTTTGAGCTAAATGCCGACGCTTATGGTTTGAATGCAAAGCAGAGGTATGTTCAGGCTCGCGGCAAAGTTACGAAGACAGCAGCATTGTTTTTGGAGTCGACGGCAGTATTCGACTACAACACACTGCGCAAAGAGCTGATCGAAGAGTTTCATCGTGACAAAGTTTGCGGCGCCGAGCTTCACAAGCAGTTGAGTGCTCGCGCGAAGAAGAAGGAGGAAAGTTTTCACGAGTACGTGCTCCAGATGAAACGCATCGCGTCACGTGGTGAAATGGACACAGAATCGGTGATTCGCTATGTCGTCAATGGACTGAATCTCAAAACCGATTTTAAATACAACTTGTACAGCTGCACGTCCTTCAAGGAATTGCGTGAAAAATACGACGTCTACGAGAAGGTAGTGGACATGAACGAGAAGAGCAGCACTGAGAAGAAGCAGTTTCAGCCGAGCAAATCGAACGACAAAGGTGCAAGTGGAAAATCCAACAGAAAACAGCATTGTTTTAACTGTGGTGCTGCAGATCACTTGCGCAAAGATTGCAAGTCCGAGCAGAAATGTTTTCGCTGCAACAAAAGTGGCCACATGTCAGCACAGTGTACATCGTCCACAAACGTCAATGTTGCCTACGAGGAGAAGCGTCTGAAATGTCTGAAGATCAACAACGTAGTAGTGAACGCACTGGTCGACACTTTAAATAAAATATAAAACTATTCGAAACACTGGTCGACACTGGAGCCGATATCTCGATTGTGAAAAGATCCCTTTTTAACAAAATGGATGGCGTTGAGTTGGGTCGTAACGTTGCTGCACTCAGAGGCTTGGGCACTAACGTAGTTCGTCCAGATGGTGCATTTCGAGCAAGCGTAGATGTCGACAAGATGGAGGTGATTCACAAGTTCGTTGTCGTAGCTGACAATGCGATTGGATGCGACGCTCTTCTGGGCTACGATTTCGTCGCTAGATTCAATGTGAAGATGTCGGAGGCTGGATATGAGTTTTCTTCCCCTGCCGGGGAGAGAACTCATGCGGATAATCAGATAAGTATATACAATATAGTTGAGACAAATACTGATCCTGAAATCCCTCTGCAGTTCAAATCTGAAGTTCAATCGCTGATAAGCGAGTTCAAAGCCGCCAAGCAGACTGCAGAATGTCCGATCCAGCTGAAGATCGTTCCCGATGGCAACATCCTGCCTTTTCGACAGGCACCAAGTCGCATCGCCATCAGTGAGGACGAAGCAGTCAAGCAGCAAATACAGGAATGGCTGGATGCAGGCATAATTCGGCATTCCTCGTCAAACTTTGCAAGCCGTATGGTCATCGTAAAGAAGAAGGACGGTGCCAATCGAGTCTGCGTTGATTATCGCCAGTTGAACAAAATGGTTCTAAAGGATTGCTTCCCGGTACCAGTAATCGACGATGTGTTGGAGAAGCTGCAAAACGCAAAATATTTCAGCGTTATGGATTTGGAGAATGGTTTCTTCCACGTCCCAGTTGAAGAAAGCAGCAAAAAATTTACGGCATTCATCACGAAGCAGGGACTCTATGAGTTCAACAGAGCGCCCTTTGGATTCTGCAACTCCCCAGCGAGTTTTTTGCGGTTCGTCAGCTACGTGTTCCAAAATTTAATAAACGATGGCATTTTGGAAATGTACATGGATGATCTCATTGTTTATGCAGCAACGGCAGAGGAATCCTTACGAAAGTTGAAACTGGTGTTTGACAAAGCAGCTGAGTATGGCCTCAACATAAAATGGAAGAAGTGCCATTTTCTTCAGCCGAAGATTCATTTTCTCGGTCATACTGTGGAGGACGGAATGATTGTGCCTGGCTCTGAAAAAACAAAAGCTGTCAAAAACTTTCCAATGCCGAGGAATGTAAAAGGCGTGCAAGCTTTCCTAGGATTGACTGGTTTCTTTCGAAAGTTTATTAGAGGATATTCTTTGATTGCAAAGCCGTTAGCCAGTCTCCTGCGCAAAGATGCTCCTTTTGAGATGAATCACGAAGAGATACGAGCAGTCCAGCAGTTGAAGGAGGCACTTGTCAATGCGCCGGTCCTGCGCATCTATGAGAGAGGTGCAAGGACAGAAATCCATACAGACGCATCCAAGGATTGTTTTGCCGCAGTACTGTTGCAGTGGCATGAAGGCAGACTACATCCGATCTTCTTTTGGAGCAAGAAGACTACTGAAGCAGAGGCGCGCCAGCACAGCTATATTTTAGAAGCAAAAGCAGTGTTCCTGGCATGCAAAAAATTCCGGCAGTATATACTTGGAGTACCAATTACGATTGTAACTGATTGCGCTGCGTTTAAACAAACAACATCCAAGAAAGATGTGCCACGCGAAGTTTCACAGTGGGTTCTGTACTTGGAGGACTTCGAATACAAAATGGAGCACAGAAGCGGAGATCGTCTAAAACATGTTGACTGCTTAAGCCGATATCCTCAGCAGGTTATGATGGTCACAACAGAAGTCACAGCTAGAATAAAAGCAGCCCAGCAGAAGGATCCCATGATAAAAGCGATTTTGGAGATTCTCAGCAGCCAACCATATGAGCATTATAAAACCAAAGGCGGATTGCTTTACAAATCAGTTGAAGGTACTGATTTGCTCGTGGTACCTAGTCTCATGGAGCGGGAGATTATTGTAGAAGCTCACAACGCAGGACATTTTGCCATTCAGAAGACGATGCATATCATTAACCAGAACTACTTCATACCACGCTTGGAAGGAAAAGTTGCGAAGATCATTGCCAATTGCATTAAGTGCATTGTGCACAACAGGAAGCTGGGCAAAAAGGAAGGATTTCTATATCCAATAGAAAAAGGAGCAGAGCCATTGCACACGCTGCATGTAGATCATCTTGGACCAATGGATGCCACCACAAAGGCGTATAAATATATTTTCGCCATAGTCGACGGATTTAGCAAGTTTGTTTGGATATATCCGACTAAGACGACAAGCTGTGAGGAGTCTATAAAAAAGCTGGAAAATTGGGCAGAAGTCTTTGGTTATCCAAATAGAATCATTAGCGATAGAGGATCCGCATTTACGGCAACTGCATTCGAGGAGTACGTAAAGGAACACGGAATTGAGCATGTGTGGGGCACTACCGGTGTTCCAAGAGGAAATGGCCGAATTGAACGAGTTAATCGTACGATACTCGCAATTATCTCAAAGCTGTCGTCGGAAAATCCAGAGAAATGGTTTAAGTTTGCGCCGAAAGTACAAAGGGTCATAAATAGTACCATTCACGTATCCACGAAGAGATCGCCGTTCGAACTTATGTTTGGCGTGAAGATGAGGACAACAGCCGAAAACGAGATGCTGCAGCTTTTGGAAAAAGAGATTGCGAAAGTTTCGATGCCGAGAGACAGGAAATACGAATGAACGCGAAAGATGAAATTCAACGCACCCAGGACATATACAAAAAGCAGTATGACGAAAAGCGTAAGGATGATATCGGATACAAGGATGGAGACCTTGTCGCAATTCGTCGCACACAGTTCGTGGCTGGTAAAAAACTGGCTAGCGAATATCTGGGTCCATACGAGGTGGTAAAAGTGAAGCGGAACGGACGCTACGAGGTGCGTAAGGCTGCAGACGTCGAGGGACCGATCAACACCAATACAAGCAGCGATAATATGAAGTTGTGGCGCTATGTAGAGGACAACGAGGATTCCAGTTCATCGGAGGCCGATGAATAATGCAGAATGGCCGAATGTAACAATGATGTATCGAGCAGGCGATACCAAGTGGTATCGGTCAGTGGCGGGATGTCGATAGTCAGGTGCCTATCGATATCGGCAGTCGAGTGATGTCGCACACAGTCGCTTACAGTCGTTCAGAAGTAGCAGCAGCAGTCAGTCGAAACGTCGTGAATAACTGAACTAAAGTCGATTAATTATTATATTTAAGCATATTAAACTGTTATTACTTATCCCATCATTATTTAAATAAAATATAAAACTATTCGAAACAATTTAACTAATGACAGAAAAACCAAAGATACTTTTCCCAATTTTTTTCCTTATTTTTGTACTCTAAATTATTTTTTTAGTTGAAATTCCGAATTTATGATTCCTAGTTTTTTCTTCCCAATTTTGGATTCCCAAATTTGTATTCTTGGGTTTTTTCTTCTTTTTTAAAATTCCTTAAAAAAGTTTTGCAATTCGTATAATACTAGGCTACAACATTATTATTAATTTTCTTTTCTATTTCAATTTTGTAGAACCTTTTTGCATTTGGAGATGAGGATGGTAAACTGTACAATGCAAAGCTGCAACATCCACTGGGCGTTGCCTATAATCACATCGATCATAAGGTCTATGTGGCTGACACATATAATCACAAAATCAAAGTAATTGATATCGAGACCAATATCATTACCACTTTGGTTATCAGGAATCAAGATAACAGCGTGCTGACTTTCCGAGAGCCCTCTGGCCTCTGCATCGATGCGAGCGGGAAAAACTTGTTGGTTGCTGACACAAATAACCATACGATCTATATAGTTGACTTGGCAACAAAGACGGCTCGTCGTTTTCTGTTGGATTTCAATCAATTGTCTTCAACCAGCGAAACGGATGCACCTCCCAGCTCGTCAAGAGGAAGCGGTCTGCAGTTGATGAAGCGCATTCCTTTGCTGCAGCATCAAAGTAGCTCTATACAGTTTGCCATTAAACTTTCGCCAGATCTTAAATATACCACGGATGCACCACAGAAATGGAAGATTACACGCATAAGTCCGGCCTTGCAAATAAAACAATCAAATGGCATTTTAACGGACGGCAAATGCACTTTGCAGATTAAGCATTTAAAACATATAGAATCCAGAAAAGACGATGTGCTGGCGATCGAATTCTCGCTAAGTCTTTGCGACGCACAAAGCTGCCTTATCAAGAGATTCGCTGTAACTGTGGACAGTGAAAGTGCCTCCGATAATGTGTCATCGGATCCATTGAATACGGAAGTTGGAATCTATGTCAACCACTCTAATATCAGTTTGTGATAACGAACATTGTTTATCTTTTTTACAAAATGTTTACGTGCCAGCGATAATATCAGCATTATCTTGGCGAATTTGCATTGTTTTAAATTTATTAATTGATTGTCATCAATAAAAATAAAACTAATATTTATTTAACAATTGTCCGTAGAAAATATTAAAATTAACACTCATAATTTGAAGTAAATGTAGATCTAAGGTTTCTTGCAAATTTTGTCAGCCTGCTCCATGTCGCCAGCTGCCTTGCACACCTCGGAAAGGAGATCTTTTAATATTGATGGTTGCCTGCCCTGTGAGCCATCTAGTGTGATGGTTGGAATGAATGTAACTGCCGGTCGGAGAGCATGTGTCGCATCTCCATTGAGTTTCATCAACTCGGAGCCATGACTGCTGTCATAACACTTCTGAATCAGGTCAATATTGTCCACGTTGTACTGCTTGGAACACTGCAAAAAGGGCTTATTTAATATATCTTGAAAGCATTTCAGATTAAGGACAGACTCACCTTAAGCATAGCATCTTTGGGATGTCGATTATCACGTATCATACAGGTCACAACCTCCAAGCGAATCAGGGGATCGTTTATCACTTCTACCACACACGCATGATAAGTGTTGGCTTGGCATTCGGTAATTCCGTGCTGGCAGTCGAATGTGTATTTACCCTCACTGTCTGTTGAGGTAGTTGCCTTGAAACAAAGACAAACATTTTCATTTAAAATGACAGTGCTTATAAATATATAAGAAGTGTTCTTACCTTTCCGTAGGGCACCAGTTGCACCTCCATAATCGGTGCAGCGGCTTTAAATGCGGGCAAAAGCTGCTTCGTGATGAAGAATTTGGAGTCGGGACAAAGTGCCTCATAGAATACCATCACGAGCACGGGGGCTCCATTAGTCTTACGAAAACTTGGTTCATCCTGGAGAAGAACATTTAAAACAGATATTATGGCAGTCGTATATTAAAACAGATATCATGGGAGTCGTATATTAATCAAGTCCAACGGATATCCTCCTGTTTTCTATTCTTTTCGGGAAAAACCTGAACTTGTGCTTCCTCTAATTACTACCACTAATACTCTTCATAGTGATTAGATTTTTCTGGGTTTTTTTCCCAATTCATGCAACAAATGTTGGATCATTTAATAATTTTTGCAGATTTTTACACTTTAAATATTTCATTTCTATTAAATCCTTTCAGTTTAAAATAATATTAATAATATACTTTTTTTAAGCTTAGGAGTTTTGATCAACTACTTTAAGTTGTCACAAAATAAAATAATTGATAAATATTATTATTTCTATTTTGAGAAAAAATATGATTTCTAAATAAAAAATTTGACAAACAAATACTCATAGTTTTCACTTAATAAATTAATTTAAGAATAATAAGAACCGTAAAATAGGAAAATTAAAAACCCATGCAAAATATACACATATGGGTATTTCCAGGATCGAGAACGCGACATTTGTACGTCTTAAATAAAAAAAATGGCAAAAGTTGACATTTTCAAAAATGTTTTTTCCCGAGTCTAATGCATTTTATCAACACGTTTTTTATTATAAAAGACAAGCTTTGAAGACTTGTCGGTTTCGAATTATTAATAGAAAACAATGTATCGCGAACGCGACGAAAAATGGAATTCATGTTTGACTTCATCTTGACAAATGCGAAAGTCTCGAAATGTGGCGAGTAATTTGGAAGAAAATACTCGTAAACCATAATAAAATAATTTAGTTTTCCATTTTAGAAATAATTTTGACATGTTACTATCATTCTATACATTTTTTACAAGTTTTATTAGTAACTTGTAAAGCGACATCGCGAACGTAACAAGGTTTCCATCTAAGAATATGTTCATCAAATTTTATTCGATATATCAAAAACCGCTTGTAAAACTTATTTTAAATTATTGTATTTCTTGAATTTCTTTTAGCGGATATTGC